>JAAOAQ010000779.1:0-33950 GCA_013396025.1 Fusarium phyllophilum
TTAATAGTAGATTTAATATATATTAGGCTTAATTAATATAAAGAAGTTTTATTAATAGCTAGTAAGCTAAGATCTATAAAAGTGCTAAATAAATATATTTATATACTAATTATCCTAGTAGTACTTAATAGTACTTATTTATAGACTAGGTAAGGTATTAGTTAGTCCTTAGACTGTTATTATAATATCTTAGTCCTGTAGTTATTAGTTAAATAGAGAGGACTAAAAAGGAATCATTTAGTCCTGTTATAAATAGTGTTAATTGGTAGCAGAGGCGGAGAAATTTGTAGGGTATACGTAATGTAACCGCGAGGGTTGTAACAATAACTCTAAGAAGGATTATATATATGCTATAGTAAAAGGTTAAACTGTTAATACTTTTATTAAGGTAAGTTATATTTAGGTAACTGGAAGCTTTAATTGTTAAGAGAATATAAGCTAATTAAGTTTATAAGATTTAATGTATAATAATTTTAAACATGATAACGATAACTTATCACAGTGGTCACTGAGACAGATACAGCCTCCAACGAGACTACTACCAATGCTCTTAAGATGACTATGACTGAGGCCACTACTGTACTTCAAAACAGGTAGCGGATCCAAGCCATATTGAGGCAATACTATATGAGGGTTATGCCCATAATGGCAAGTGGAAGACTCATCACCAACAAACAGTGATATTCTACGTATGAAATGTACGTGATATATTCAGTGCAAGATGGCTCCGCTGGCAGGGGTCATGTGTTCTTCGTGAGGTCGGTGGTTGTCGACCGGTCACTTTCCTCGGGCGCTCTCCGCGGGCCCTCGACCAAACCAGCTCAACTGCATGGAGATCATCACAAAAGCAAGGGTTTTACGGTACAACCTGATTCAAAAGTGTGAGGATTCAGTGCATCCGGGGAAGCTCTTGGCATTAAGCATTAACTAAACTACGCTAGTAAGACTTCGTTCTTACAAGTAGGAATACATGAGCGCAGGCACAGCTTCGCACTACACTGAGGTCAATATACTTGTATGTTACGGAATCTTGAGAACAAGGATCTCCAAGCATTGATCTGCCATGAGCTATAATCAGTCTTTTGAGTTAGCAGTTGTCCAGGGTCATGATGGCCTCCACAATATGAACTTGAGAGGTTAGACCGCGCAGTATCGCTGAACAAAAGTGCCGTTCTGTCCGTGGGGTAAGAATGAAGCAAGTGGAATGTAAATTCTTCATGGTGCAGATTAACAGGGTTCAGATGAAGTATAAATGCCGGCAGAATATGCCCCTCAAGTGTTGGACTATCACAGCAGACACTCGAGACAAGCAACAATCACAGACCAACCATGGCTACCAAGGCTCTAGCAAAATGGGCTCTAGCCCTTCAGTTCGGCAACCTCACTGACCCAATCGTCGAAATAGCCGTCAAGAGCGTCTACAACTGGGCCGGCTGTGCCATCGGCGGCTACGCCTTACCCCCAGCAGGTATTGCGTACGAGGCCAACGTTCCCTTCATCGGAGCCGAAGGAAACTCTTCCATCTTTGGGACTGGGAAGTACGTTGATGTTAAGACCGCAGCTCTCATCAACGGCATTGCTTCCCACGCTGATGACTACGATGATACCCACCGAGATAATCCCATTCACCCCTCTGGACCTGTCTTATCTGCTCTGTTTGCTGTTGCGGAGTGGATGGCCCCTGTATCAGGCGAGGACTTTTTAGCAGCCTTCGTTGCTGGTGTTGAAGCGGAGTGCAAGATTGGCGTTGCGGTTTTCCCGGAGCATTATAGTGTTGGATGGCGTAAGTGTGGATCAGATAGTTCTGCTTGTACATGGCCATACTGACTGTCATCAGACATCACTAGTACCGTTGGCTCGGTTGGCTCAGCTGTTGCCGTCGGAAAGTTCCTCGGACTTGACACTAAGCAAATGCAGAGAGCAATTAGTATAACCTCCGTTCAGGTCATTGGAATGCACGAGTCCTGTGGTACAGACACCAAACCTTTCCATGTTGGGGCTGCAGCACAAGCAGGTCTCCAGTCAGCACTGCTTGCCAAGAGTGGCTTTGGGGGATCTCTTGAAGGCTTGGAAGCTAAGAGGGGTTGGTCTCACGTTGTTAGCACTTGTGAGAATCTCACTGCCGAGATCTCCACCCTTGGCGAAGTTTGGGAGATCTCTAGAAACACATTCAAGCCGTACCCCTGTGACAGGATCATCCACGCTGCCATCGACGGCTGGATTCAGATCCACGACAAGGCAGTGAAGGAGGGTCTCGACCTCACCAAGATCGCCAATGTCACCGCCCGTACTCATCACCGCGTTCTGTTCCTGACCGATGATCCGAAGCCCGAGACAGGTCTCGAGGGCAAGTTTAGCGTCTATCACGCAGCCGCTATAGCACTCCTGTTCGGCGAAGCAACCCCAACCCAGTTCATAGATGAAGCTGTGCAGAACAAGACTGTCATTAACCTTCTGGCGAAGGTCAATGTTACAAGTGATGATAAGGTCAGCGAGCATGAAGCGTTTGTTGCTGTTGACTTTGAGAATGGAAAGAAGCTTCAGGTTCATGCCGAGCACACGGTTGGTAGCTATGAGAATCCTCTGGATGAGAAGTTTCTCCATGCCAAGTTCTTGAATCGTGTTGGTAACCAGATTGGAGATGTTCGGGCGAAGAAGGCTTTGAGTGCTTTTGCTGGTATCGCCAACATGACAGATGTTGGTCAGATTTCTCAACAGTTCTGGAAATAGGGGACTTCAGCGTACAGGGTTGCATCAATCATCTGTCGAAATCGTGAAATAAACAAGGAGACACATATTAAATACCACAGATATCTTGTTACTATTTCATCGTCGTTTAGACTCCAAAACATTGTTGACAAGGAGATATGAGTTCATATTTCAGAGTAGTAATTGAGGTAATAGTTTATTTTAGTTTCTGGTTGAAGATTCACAGTATTCGAGAACATTCCTGGTTCCATCGCTTTGTTGCCGTATGATATTGATCAAAGACGACATCACAGCCATGCGATTTGGTCAGACAATCACGGTGATGATTAAGGCAGTAATGAGGCCAAATAGCTACTAGAAAAAGGGGATGGACTTGTGCCTGATGTATCTGGAGAATACATATAAGATATGGGCTATCAGGCACTGTCCATCTTTGGCATTCTTGCCTAGATCTAGGTCACGAATGGTAAGTGTATCTCACAGACGTGACAGCAAAATCACGAGTTTAGAGTGAGACATAAGGCAGGTACCATTAATGTATTCTATTTACGTTGTGCTATCCAAATATCTGTCAAAGTCCGGGTCCTGTCCTTGCTCCTATAAGGAGAGTCAAGATTACAGAACATATCGGAAGTCCTTGTTCTCGAACTCGGTCTGATCCCGCATACCAGCCTCGTTACTACGCTCCTTATTCGGCACACCGTACGTCTTGTTACGGTGTCTGTTGACGAGGTACATATACACTAAAGAAAAAGGATTAGCAAAAGTTCCTATGATGGATGCTAAGCCACTTACCAAGAAGACCAAGGTAGCAGCAAAACTTGATAGCGTAGCCGGCTAGAAGTCCAATAGTGGCACCAGTGAAGTGAGGAGCCTCAGACTTCTTGACAACGAATGGGCCGGCAAAGTTGCCCCAACAGTAAGCTGTGCTGACGCAGTATGTTAGCCACGCGTCAAAAGTTGATTGATGAAAGACTTACAAGACTAGGGCGCTGGCAAGGGATCTATGAGTGTAACCAGCCATGTTGGAGGAAATGGTGGTCAGAGACACAGTGAAGCCAACAGACTGGGTGTTAACCAGTCAAAAGCATACAAGTCGGCCCCAAGTGTTATCACGGGGGAGGTAGGCCATGCACGCAGCAGAGATTGTGCAAAGCATGTTGGCAACCGTAGCAGTAAGCAGTCGAGCTGGTTATTGTTAGCTGACTAGTTAGGTGCTTCATAAAGATGGTTTGACTGACAGTTAGGAACGTTGAGAATGATGCTTCCACCAATAATCAAGCCGATGATCTGGACAGCACCTCCAACGGACTTTAGTTGAGTGGTTCTGGTGGCGCTAAATCCCATGTCGCGGATGATGACGGTCGAGAAGGAGTTGACGACACCATTAGGGATGGCGCTGTCAATCATGTATTAGCAAAAGGTCATTCTTTTGTCGTGACAATGATTTGACTTACGCAGCAAAGACTGAGGTAAAGAGCAGAAGAGTCTTGGGATCAGTGAAGCCGAGGACGACCTGACCCTTATCGAATGCCTTATTCTTGATACCTGTCTCATTTGATGCGACTCTCTTGACTGCAATGAGGCGCTCGCGATGGTTGAGGAACCGGGCGTTCGAAGGCGAATCGGGGAGGAGGAACCAGATGACGAAAGCCCAAAGACAAGTGGCACCGCCGAGCTATTCACAGATTAGCCATTTTCCAAGGGCCTCAAACGTAAGGGCAACTTGCGATGAAGAAGATGAGTTCCCAGCGCTCAGGCTTGAGGTCAACGGGAAGCTTGGACACTCCCATGGAGATGTAAGAGCCAACCTACGCAAGGTTCCTTGTTAGCAAGAGAACTTTAGGCGCCAGAACGTGGCTGTAACTTACGATACCACCCCATCCGAGAGATGAGTACCAGATACACTGGCGGAGAGGAATCTCTCGTCGGGTATACCAGAAGCCAGTCGTGAGTGTCAAACCAGGGGTAACAGCGGCCTCAAAGACACCCATGATGAAACGCACAGCCAGAGCACTTGAGTAATCGCGGCTCTGAGTCATGATGATAACCATTAGGCCCCAAAAGAAGACACTGATAGCCATAACCTTTTGAGCGGGAAAGCGACCGATGAGCCATCCACAAGGGTATTGACCAAAGAAATAGCCAGCATAGACCACTGTATCTCTGTATCAATAATTGACCGTGTGAGAAGAGGCGAGGAATACTGACTTGCAGAGAGGTAGTTGAATTGGTTGCCCTTCAGGCCGAGAGCCTCCTGATATCCGAAGAGGTTGGCATAGTTGAGAGAGGTCTTGTCCATGAACTGAAGCGCTTGGGTGACGAGGAACATAGGGAGGATAACGAGATCGAGCTTCCATCGTAGTTTCTTTGCCTATAGATTTGTCAGTGAATACAGTAGTGTATCCCAAGAGTGTTCAGCGTACCTCAGAATCTGAAAACTCAATGTCGCGACCTTCAAGGTACTCGCTGTAACCAACAGCATTCTCTCGGTCGTGAGCGTCCATCTCGTTACGACCGCCCTTGAGCTTTGAGTCCTCAATGGCCTCAACGCTAGGGGACAACTCAACGATAGGCTTAGGCGTGTCCGACATTGTTGCTGAAAGTCTTGTTGCTCAAGTCAAGTCAAGTCAAGAGAGGATGGAGAGATGAGAGACTCGACGAGCGGAAGCTGGGGTAGTATTTATCGAGCGCATGGTCGCTAAGTCAAGCAGAAATTTGGACAACCTGGGGTAGCCTGCAACTTCTGCGCCTTTACCCCATGGGGCCTGGTTCGACTCCGCATTGCATTGGCCAATCGAACATTATCGGTGAACCACTGGAGCATGCCCACGGCCAGTCTCCGCGGATGCGGACCGACTAAGGCTGTCGAGAACGCCACTGGCATTCATTAAACATGGAATTGTTTAGCTACCAACCAAGCACTCGTATGTGACGGAAGACGACCTTCACAAAGAATAACTACGACTTTGTCTCTTCCAACACTCATTGCAGTCTTTACACAATATATTTGTCACATTATGGGTCAATCATCTTCACAACAATCCACCAGCGGGCCATACCTTGCTAAGCCAAGTGGCAACTGCTGTCTCCAAGGCACGATTCATGAGGGTGAGTCAAAAGGGACGTGGGAAACAATCGCAGACGTCGAAACATACATCTCAAAACCAGCGCCCGGAAAGGCAAATGAAAACATCCTACTATACTTTCCAGACGTATGGGGCATGTTCCCCAACGGGCTGTTGGTCATGGATGCTTTCGCAGATGCAGGCTATCTAGTCTTGGGGCTCGACTACTTCCGTGGGGTAGGTTACGCGGACATAAATTGCTTAGATCGGAGACTAAAGATGATACAGGACCCTGTTTGGAAGCATCGCAAAGACCGGCATACCCAAAATCCTGACTTTGACTACGAAGCCTGGAAGCGCAAGCACACTGCCTTTGCGGATGTTGCTCTGCCCAAATGGGTAGCTGCTGTCAAGATGAGCTATGGAACAAACGCAACAAAGTTTGCTTGTGTCGGCTATTGCTTCGGAGCGCCTTACGTGTGCAATGAGCTGAAAGGTGATACCGTGACAGTTGGCGCTTTTGCTCACCCAGCATTCCTCGAGGAACATCATTTTACAGATCTAAAGAGTAAACGCTTATTTCTTTCTTCAGACTGTCTCAGACCTTCTAATTTTCTATAGAACCTCTGTTTCTCTCATGCTCGGAAGTTGATCACACATTTGATGTACCTTCTCGGCGTCGAGCGCTGGACATCCTGCAAACCAATAAGAAGATCTTCCACTATCAAGTATTTTCTGGTGTTGAGCACGGATTTGCACTGAGAGGTGACCCCAAAGATCCTTACCAGCGTAAGTTCTATGTTTGAGGCGTGCCTTGAGACCTACTGACAAGGAATAGGATGGGTAAAGGAACAGAGCCTGGTAGGTATCGTGGCATGGTTCGACTATTGGCTATCGCAATAGAGGTCTAGTTAGAGTAAGATATACAATAAATTGAGCACCTGTCGACTACTACATCGGTAGCCAAGTTGGCAATTCAGACTCGTCATCTATCCTGCCTTGAAGCTGTTCCAATAACGTAGAGCAGAAGAAGTGCCCCTCGTACAATGCGGAGGGCGCTATCTTCAATGCGCCCGTTCTCTTAATGGTAAGCGGTGTATGAGGTCTCGCCTAGTCGACCCTTTGGCGCGCAGCAGGCATAGCAATGATAGTCGATACAGCCTAGCCTGCTGCATCGACTCCAGCGACCAATGAATTGACGCGCAAGACACAGTGGCCACTAGATCGCGAGTCATGAGAAAGACATATATCGATGCCATCATCTTTGAGTCTGAGGATCAAGATTCCTTGGTGCAGGCCACCAATAGCAGCCGCAGAGCCGATAGGCTTGGCCAATATGAATTGAGACTGATCTCAACTGACAGGCACGATTCCGGGAGAAGCCCGAGTTTGGGTATCCCCATCATTTCCCCCGCATGTGGCCCTCGTAACTGTGTAGTCAATAGCTCAGAGAACAGGGGAGTTCGGCAATTGCCCGCGCCGAATGCCCGGAAGCTGGATGGGCAGAGAATGGCCATTGGCCGCGGTGAGCGACGATCTCTCAATATTTGACTGTAAAGTGAATAATATTTATTCATCGATGCTTAATCTTGTGAGGTATATGAACTATTTTTGCTATAGATTTAGAACGTAAATCATCAACTGTAATAATAAAAGTCAACATTTTGTCAAAGCAACTTCATCAACCCTCTTGTTCTACAATGGCACCACCTCGAGCCTTTGAATTGACTGGAGATGTGGCAATCGTCACGGGTGCAGGCTCCCGCATGGATGGTGAGTCCAAGATGCACCCCAATTCTTGTCCCCAATACACTAACCCCCTGTAAAGGCGAGATTGGCAATGGTCGCGCGGCGGCCATCCTCCTCGCACGCCATGGCGCCAAGGTCGCTCTTGTGGACTTCAATGTGGATTGGGCGAAAGAGACCAAGCGCATGATTGATGAGGAGGGCGGTATTTCAGAGGTGATCCAGACTGATGTCGCAAGCGAAGAGTCTTGCAAGAATGCCATCGACAAGACTGTTGAACTATGGGGCGCTCTTCACATCCTTGTCAATATCGGTAGGTTGAATCGCATGCGTAATCATAGCGAGAGACATGCACTGACAGGCGAAAATAGTTGACGTTGGCGGTGCAATGGGTGATGCCACAACAATTAACCTCGATGCTTGGGACAGAGACTTCCGCATCAACGTCACAAGTATGGTCATAATGAGCCGATATGCGATTCCTGAAATGAGGAAGCAGGGCCGTGGATCCATCATCAATATGTCATCAGTTAGTGGACGTAAGTATCCTCTGTTTACCCCCGAAATATCCAAGCTCACAGGGTCCTGCAGTACTCGGCGGCAACCCCAGTCTATTGTACCCTACCACCAAGGGTGCCATCATTCAGATGACGCGGGCCATGGCAGCTCATCACGGTCGTGAGAATATCCGCGTCAACTGTGTCGCACCGGGAATGGTGTATACTCCAATGACAAGAGGACGTGGAATGACAGACGAGATGAGACAAGCAAGAATTAACCAGAACTTGATGAAGAAGGAGGGAACTGGCTGGGATGTTGGCTATGGTAAGTCAGCCCAAACCCTTGTATCTCCGGGACTTGCGCTAAAGCCGTGTAGCTATCTTGTTCTTGGCTAGCAAGGAAGCTGGCTGGATCACGGGTCTGATCATGCCTGTCGATGGAGGCGTAAGTAGCCTTATTCTTCATACCACAACGTGGGCCGCTGCTAATACTTTGCCACAGACTACTGCCGGAAAGGCCGATAGACCAGCTCTCAAGGCTGATACACTAGCTGAGGCCAACACTGGCATACAAAACTAGACTTGGCGTCAATGAGATAGCGTTAAAAGATATCACTGTAAACTGTACTACTTTAGAACCGAAAGACGTTGTTTGCTCAGTCTTCCATAGACCTTGGGACGATAACCGTGTCTGTACCTGCCTGGGCGCGCTGACACCTTCGGCGACGCATATCCTTCCTCCAAAGCACCATACATTTCTCATCACGTTGGACATACCACATGAGCTTGTGAAAGGTATTTGAAACAAAAAGCAAAAAACTGCTCAATGATGCCTAAGCCGGTGCATGTCCCATCATTTCATCAAGATCAATCTGTAGCTCTGGGTAACAGTCCAACGAGGCCATGGCATCCATGCTCATACTATTCAAGTACGCATCCATGTCAAAGTCATTCGGGCTTACGGGGTCGAGATACGGAAAGGCTGGGATGTAGCTGTTCATGGTAGCAGTGACCGTGTTGTCGGACAACGACTGATCAGGTGCTGGCCGTTGAACTGGAGTCCTCTTCAGGCCTTTTATGATGATGTGCAAGCTGCGCTCAAGGAGCGGACATTTTGCCATCCCGCGATTGAGGGCTCTAAGAAAAGTCTGCATAGTGGGATGCGTTGCACCATCATTGTTCTTCGCATCTTCGAGCACAGCTGAAGCACCTGTGTAGATGCAATAGCCCATGAGATACGTTATGTTCTCGAATCCAAAAGTTGATTCAAGCATAAGGAGGAGTTTCTCCATGCTTAGTGCTGCGCTCATGCAGACTTGGTAGTAGGCTGATGCTGACCAGAATGGGCGATGGGCGAGGATGACTGTGGTGAAGTACAGGAGACTATTCGCAGTCAGCAACACAACTGTCAGCAATATGGAGGTTGGGATCTTACTTCTGAGAGATGATATGGGGAGGCGGACATATGGTTGGTAGATATTCCGGGTCATAACGCAAGTGCACCGGTGACTCAACACGCCATCTCTCCAAACGTGCCTTGATATCATTCAGCGACGATTCAGTGATAGCCCTACTTCGCTTGGAGTAGAGCTGGACGATTATGTCGTTGATGATGACTGAGAGTTTACAGGAGTTGGCGAAGCATGACACAGCGTGACTTTTCATCACTGGGTATTGGCTGGGTGCCAGTCGAGTAAGTGGTGAAGTATCTTCGTAGTATGGTGACCATACATCAGACTCTGCAGAGTCATCCACTGCTCATAATATCAGAAGAAGATGTTTTAATCGGTCCGGGGCGCATACTGAAGTCAATGGGGCTTTGCGGTAGCTCGGTCACTGCTGGAAGTCTCCCGGTGTAAAGGCTTATAGCTCTGCACGTTTGTGTAAGCAAAGACTATGTATAGTTCTTCAAATGAGTCGCTCACTTGTCCCAGAAATAGCAGCTCCAAAACAGCCTCTTCCGGATCTCCAAGTCTACCGGGTCCAGTCCCTTGAGGTCCACTATGTCGGGCCCATTATGCTGCAATCCAAGGTCGGCTGACATTCTGAAGGCCATGCCACTATACAGCCATGCTTGAGATATGGAGCCTTGAGCGAGTTCACGAGCACTCAATTGTAAAAGAGCTTGGATAGTAGGTATAGAGCTAGGCTTCTGTATCTCGTCACCGAGGAGGAATCGAACACGGGAGAAGAGTAGTTGCGCGTGGTTACTGTCGTAGTATTTCGAGGCATGAGCGCATAACACGAGGAGAAGAAATTCAGAGTAGTAACGGCCACCAGTCGTCATGTCGCCTGAAGGCGAGAGATATTAGTCAAAGGTGTCATTTGCAGAAGGGGGGAAGAGGGCGTACGCATGAATGCAGGTCTATACACCCACATAAACATCGGAGCAACCCAGGTCCAGTGAAGATGAAGAAGCTTTTCCATCACCTGTCGCGGCAATCCAAGTTGGAGCGATGCATTTCCAAGAGCAAACTCCTCCCAGATGATCGATTCTCGAGCTTGCGATACCAGGTAAGCGCGGACATCAGTCCTCTTAGATCCGTCCCCGCGACTCATCGAGTTTGTAGATGGTGAGGCGAGACCTAGAGGCTCATGTACAGCAGATGTTGGACCGTAATAGCATATCTTTCCATGGTCATCCACGCTGAGATCTATAGTCAAACCCTCTTGCGAAGTACCGTCGATAGCTGCGGCTGGTCGAGGAGGATCTTGGAGGCGGCTTTGATTTGTTGCAGGCGATGTTGCCAGGACTGCGGGCTCAATGCTGTGTCCCGATGATAGTGGCACTCGTGTTGACAGGTCATCAGCAACGAAGGAGCTTGAAGCAGGGGCTACACAATCGGAGATGGAGGCTCGCATGTTCTGATGATTAATACAGCTCTCGCCTCCTTGGAGGCGCTCAATCGTCTCCTCCGCTTCTTGAAGCTTGCGCGCCATGGCAACAACTTGCGACAGCGGTGGGGGTTTGTCGTAGCGACATTCGACATGGTAGACCTCGCATGTTTTACAGGTCGGTTAACTCCCTTCACATCGGACCTAGATCGCCACTGAAGTCAGCAAGCGTATAGAAAGCCAACGCTTAGTGGAAGATGGGGAACAGAGGACGTTCTGACCTTCTTGGCCCGACAATTGGCACATGTCAAACCTCGATACTTGCGAGACATCCGCTGTTTCTTGGAGCGAGCGGAGCTCTGTCCCTGTCCTTGCTCGTCATTGGCCTCCATGTTTCCAGGGGAAAGGAGATAACACTCGATCTCCCGATAAGCTCGGATCGCGTAGAGAGAAGTGAAGAATTGGCTTGCGGTGAAAATCCGAAAGCTGGGAGATTATCGTCGAGTCTGAACGTGACAGCTACTGACGTGGGTGACGAACGTAATTGGCCCGGGAAGTCTCCGCGGCGAGTTACCGCGGAGAGTGCGGGGAACGCGGGCAGGGAATTGAAGACCTCTGGAAGAATTACTTGATGGTACCGGAGATGAATGATGACTTATATCATTTACAGTGTCATTCTCATTGTTCTGAGTCTGAGATTTCGATAATACTACAGGTCTTCTGTTTCAATCTCCACAATGAGGGTCCCTTACATCCCGAATCCTCCTCCAACTTCTTTACCAGAAGAAGAGGCAATCGTCGCTGCAATTGCGGCCCGCCGTCATCTCCGCCCCATACAACCCCTCGATTTGGCACTACTGCATTCTCCTCACGTCGCCGCTGACTGGAACACTTTCGTCGGCGCCGTCCGCACAACGACATCGTTGGCAGATGATCTACGAGAAATTACCATCTGCCGCATCGCGGTTGTGAACAGGGCTTGGTATGAGTGGACGCATCATGCGTCCCTGGCTGTCAACAGTGGTGTCTCATCAGAGTCGATGAACGAGATCATGAAGGAGGGGGGTTTGTTGCGGAGTGAGAGGCCGGAGGGTTTTAATGAGAAGCAATGGACTGTTTGTGTCGTGGCTGATGAGATGACGAGGAATGTCCATGTCAAGGATGAGACATTTGAATGGCTCAAATCGCTTGCTAGTGATCAAGAGGTAGTTGAGGTTGTCGCAACGGTAAACTTATTCTTGCAACTTCACCCTTTCTTCAAAATCACTGACGAATCTTTCCAGGTTGCATGTTATAACTGTGTCAGCCGTTTCCTTGTAGCACTAGATGGTAAGTACTTCAAGTTGTTCCCTTACATCAACATCAATCCACTGCAGGCTTCAGCTGACGCATATACCAGTCGGTGAGAGAAACAATACTGTCCCAGAACCTCTGGCAAAGTAACTGTAGACCATATTACCAGACTCGGGATGAATAAAAAGATATAGAGAATTAGCAAGTACTTTGTGTGATGAATGTGGCCAACGACCTATAAGCTGCTTATATGCTGAACGAGTTTCGCCTCCCTTGGCTTATGGTTAGAGACCCTGCTTGATATGATGTCTATGCCAGACAACCTGTGAACCTTTAAATCTCCATACATCTAACTCTCGACTCAGAGATGTACAGAAATGCCCCTGTGCACTTATGCTTATCACCACGGAGATACTGTCCCAATGTGTGAAGCCGAACGAAGGAACATAGGCATCTCACAGTAAGAACGAAACACCTTCCAATCTTGCTGGTCATCCGTCACACACGATGCATTGAGTATTGCATCCATATTCCGGGCTAGGGCATGAGCTGAAGCTGTGATGGCTATGGAATTACCAGAGAAATTAGTACATAAAACTATATACAAAATCTTGAACTCATCCCAGAGCCCCATACGTCTAATCAAGCCATGTTGCTTCGTAAGGCGTGCTGTTATCGGGATAATGCAGCGAAGCCACAACATCAAGGGTGTGATTCAAAGGGGTCCAACCAAGAATAAACATCCAGCCCTCAGAAGTGTCGCTGAGATACATATAGTCCGTGATACCATTGGGATCACTGTTAGTGTCGTCTTGCCAAGGAGCGACTCGGAGACCGCCAGCAGAGCCAAGAGTGACAGGTGCCTCATAGAAAGCGACGGCTTTCTCGCTCTTCAGAAGTCCTTCATCGCTGAGGGCGAATGCCGCCACGTAACCATTTGCTTCAGTGTTATTCCAGCTGCGAGTACTGGTGAAGATATATTTGCCGTCGCGGGACATTTGGACTGTGTTGCTGCGGAAAGTATATACGCCTCGCACATCTTGAATTGTTAGAGATAACTGCGGACTTGGAATTTGATAGATTAACTCACCATCAGGAATGGCACTTGCTATCTGGACATGTTCGAGACGTGTGTCAAGCACACTATAGACATCCACCCATTGGTCTGTAGGGTTAGTTAGGTGTTTCAAGGGGCTATATTGATTTTGGCTTACTGTGCTCGGTCATCTGATGCATGGTGTCAGTCTTTGTCTTTACATATTAATCTGATCCTCAAAATGCCTTACCACGTAGAGCAGCTTTCCATTCTTGCTAGAATAGGAGTTTCGTGGTCCATCACCCTTAGTTGGACTAAGGTTAATAGATAGAGGCGTGGCAGTCCCGTTTTCCGCAATGTCGTACATAAAGATGGAGTTCATACCCCTTCTGAGAGTCAGCCATGTCGTACGTAACATGAGTTTTGGTACTTACAAGTGAGGAACAAAGCCCTTTCTGTTGACATTGACGTCAAAGGCATGGGCACCATAGAGCTTGGATATCTGTGAGCACTAGCAAATGACAAGAAAGTATTAGGTTAACTTACCACGGCCGCTCTTGTCTTGTTCACATTCTTGATCTCCTCCTCCGGTACCATGTAGAGCTCCTGTACCTGCTCACCGATAGCACCATTCTCAGTGAGAGCATGGATAGCAGCAGTTGAGCCGCCAGAAGAGAAAGCCAGGTTGCCATCGTCCGAGAAGTAACAAGAGGATGACGCTTGAAAGAATCAGTAAAAAGAGCTTTAATATATGTTGTACATTTGACTTACTGATATTAACCGTGTCAAGATGAGTGAACTGGTAGTTCTCATCAACAGACCACGAGACCAGCTGAGGAGGCTCGCTCATGGCAGTGGCATAGACGCGGTCTTTCGCAGCATTGCTTGTGACAAATTGATGAAGGCCAAAACCTGGAACAGTAGCGTTCAGAGTCAAGGTCTTCGCAATGGTGTCGAAGGCAAGGAGGAAGAGTGTCTTGTTGGTATAAGAACCTGAGACAAGGTGGTGCATAGAGCTCCCGTAGGAGTTAGCGAACTCAATTGCGGGCATAATGAAAAGATCTTGAGCAAAACATATGCTCTTGTTACAATTGAAGTGCCTTCTTGCTTGATTTCCATCTCAGCAATGCTCTTTGGTCTGGTTTATATACTTCTGAGCGTGTAGCTACCCCAGATCGTGGGGCATCAAGCTCATTCTCGCAATGCCGATCTCAGAGCTTCCCCCGCATTCTTGGTCTGGGGTTATAGCGTGTATCCCCGCTAAAACTTACCACTAGTTTCTTGAGTCCGGGCTCATTACAGGGCGCCTAAGCGGTGTCGGCCACTGAGCGCGGGACTTGCCCGCGGCGGGCAGCAATGATACTGCTCTCCGACCGAAAATGGGTAGGCTGGGCGACAACTCAA
Organism: Fusarium phyllophilum; assembly: GCA_013396025.1. NCBI lineage: Eukaryota > Fungi > Ascomycota > Sordariomycetes > Hypocreales > Nectriaceae > Fusarium > Fusarium phyllophilum. The sequence continues at coordinate 14,592 of JAAOAQ010000779.1, forward strand.
AATTACACACAATGCAGAAACCTTGGCTTTTGAACCATGGAGAGACCCTTGATAAGTATATTGCGAACTGAGGGTAGGGTATTGCGGAGAAACACGGTTGATACCGGGTTCGACATTCTCAATCCTCAGCACTGAAGGACCAACACCGAAGGAGATGGGGTCAACAATTCAGCACAGAAGTCATACTTTTAGTTACACCATTATTCTGACAGTTTTGTGCCAGGCTTCATATGGCTAGCTTTTATTCACCACAATGATTCATTTTCTAGATGCCATTCATTCTTAGAGCATCTCTTACATGAGATTCTCTGGAAGCGGGCCAGAGGTCAGTCGGGATAGCTCGACTCCCTTAGTCCCGTGTCATGCTTTCCATTCCCGCTCCAAATCCCCTGGAGATAGTTCCTGTTCGAATCAGATAAGGTACGACTGAGATTGCCTGGAGTGACGAAGAGCATGCCAGACTGACAGTATAGAGGGACGTGGTGTTTGGGTAGCCAACATTGTTCATAGCCATGCGCGCAGTTTCAGAGCCTCCAAGCTCAGACAGTACTACACCGACAGCGACATCCTCGATGATTGAAGGGTCGAGATTGGGTACGCTGTCGATCGTTGCTTTGAGAACAGAAGCAAGAAGCTCTTCGGGGAACGCGTCTTTGAGAGATCCTAGATTCGCACGGCATATCAGTGTGCGCAATGAGGATAAAACCACGACGTCGCTAGGAGCCTCGGCAAGTATGGAGGTGATTCCTCTTCGTGAAAACATGGCTGACAAACTGAATACCCTTGGCACCTTTGCAGAGATACTTTATTATTCGAAGTATACATCTTGGCGCTGCAGATGGCTATTGTAACTCCAGTTCGAAAGTATGCTCTGTGGATGAATTCGCATCTCGACAATTGTATATTGTTGTTAGCAGAGCCACTTTCTTTCGGAGGTGTTTCACGGCCAAATTCCGTCAGCATGTTGAGTGAGAGCAGTCTTGGATGCAGTACCCAAGCTGTTCAATCTTTCCGACATTCTAACCACTAATCTCTGGAGGGCATTTCGGGCTACTGCATGCCATCTTCATGTTCCTATGTTTATGTCTTTGTAACTTGCTGCACTAGATGACGAGACTGGTCTGGATGCTCAAGATTTGGTGGTATGATTGATGACGACCTTTTTATCATTTATCCAATCAATTGACTTGATACTTGTAACTTTCGGCTCATTTTATCTATAAAGATAATGAACATCATTATACACTAATTTATTGTCATTCTACGTATCATCTGTCTCCATTTTCGGTACTCTACGTCTTATTCACTCCCCAGAGCTCCAAAGCATTATCCCTGAAGAGTCTCTCCCGGAGCCATTGCTTTCCCTCTGTCAGATCCAGCAAGTGAGACACCCAGGGCCTCACATCTAAACCTTCAAATCGTTTGTGAGGCCAGTCTGAGCCAAACACAACTCGCTTCGGGGCTTGCTCAAAGAGCTCCAACGTGACAGGGTCAAGATCCTCCCAGATATCAGAATCAAGATGGCTGAGACGGTATGCGACAGATATCTTGACCCAAGTCGTCCCAGTCTGCAAAAGGTTGATCAAAGATTGGAAACCTTTGATATCGTAGGGGCTCACAGGATTCGATGACTTCGGAAGACTCGGGTCGCCATCGTGATCAAAAACAACGCGCACGCCAAGAGCGGGCAAGAAATCTTCTAGTTCGGCAACGTATGTCGCGAGATTGACGCGCACAGCGCGAACACCCTCGCTATCCCATCTGCGAATATGGTCATGTGAAGTGGTGTTTGGGTCAAACAACGCAAGACCCAGCGCTCGTTCATTCCCAACCGCACGAATAGAGTCCAACATGAGAGTCAAATCATACCCGTGCGTTGCAGTCTGAACGAAGAAGGCATGGTCGCACCGATGCTGTTCTCGAATATCACATTCTCCCAGAGGTTATGGACAGCGGGCTTGTAGGGGATGTTTTCGACTGGAGGGTATCGCACGGGATCCATGATGTGAAGATGTGAATCCCAGGCGCCGGCTGGTATTCGTGGGTCGGCGCCGCACGAGACGTTGGTTGCCCTCTTGGCGATTGATAGAGGTGGTGAAGGGGGATTCATGACTTCTGCGTCTGTGATGGTTGTGGTCTGAAGGAGGGTGAGAATTAGCGGGGATGCCAGTTTCATGATAAGATCAAGAATAAGTCAAGATGGGCTGCTGAGAACACACCTGAGGGAGAGCCGTGGTATGGGTTGTGGTAAATATATAACACACAATTTGGCGGTTCATACATTTCGGTTTTGCACTTACTAGTACCTCGGTAGGCTGTTCACTTGAGACCTCTTGTTGTCAGTTTGTGGTGTGAGTTGACCGTGGCGCTTGTTTCCCATGGGGTTGCCTCTCGCTTGCAAAACCAAGATAAGAGGCACCGCGGGGATAGCCCGGTACATCACGCATGTATGGTCTCACTCACAAATCTGCAAACGTTGCCATGTGCTTGATCAAATGCGTTCAGGAGACACAAATGAAGTTGGGGCAAGAAAGGTCGTTCGTCTCAGCGATCGTCCGCAGAATTTGGCCGTCATCGACAGATCCGCAGAGCCAGTGCTCCACACAAAAGTTGACATCGAGATTACTTGCACATTTTTCAGCCGGGAGTGATTGAGTCCTGAAATGAGCGGTTAGTGAATCGTGATTCAGCATTACCTTTTGATCAGCTTGACAGCGGCAATACGTGTGCCTAGGACCTGGGTATTGTAGGCTCGAACAGGACGCGTCGAGCTCTCGTGATGTCGGGAAATCGTCACGTGTGTTGTTGATCCCTGGTTGTCAACTTTGCAGGGAGATATTGCCAGCATCAATTGATCTTGAGAAACCCTCGGCAGGGCATTCGCTACCTGAAGCTGGGAAGTGAGAGTGACTTTGACGTTGAAGAGAAGATCAAGGTCACAGGCTCCGTGGAGTATAGCCGGGGTGATGAGACTACGAGGTTATGGATTCAATTGTCCCCGAGGACATGTTGGATTGACTGTAGAATAACATCCGCGACGGAGGCGACGTCCGAGGCCTGTGAGAAGCGATTAGCGGCATTATAGAACATTTCATTGACGAATGTACAACCTGCTTGTGGCTGAATTGATGATAGAAGAGTGATGGATCTCTTCAAACGGGCGGCCGGGGCGAGTACCACCAGCAGACGTGCCCTGCTTGTGATCCCTTCTCGAGCTCACTTGCACGAGTCTGGACGTGGTTCTCTCAATTGGATTGACTGTTTTTGTCACGCGGAGGAGACCGCAGCCGTGAGGGCTGCAGAACAACGGTTAGAACCGAGTCAAGGTGATCGGGAACGCGAGACAAATGGGCCAAGAGGATGCTCTTATATTCCGTTTTCTGGTCGGGGATGTCCATCGAACACATCGGCAACAGGACGCTTGCCGGATCTCTTCGTTGTGCCTAGAGATTTGTTAGTATGCGTGACCTACTCAAACCCATAATAAGAGTCAAGTTCCGTCACATGAGTGGGAGGAGGCTGTTGTCTCAACATGGCCAAGCGTTTTGAACTTTCATTTGGGACGGGCTTGTGCTGTCAAAGGGTCATTCAGTAATGTCCGTTTGTGGTCTGGCACTGCTGGCAGACGGCACAGAGACCACACTGAAATTCGACTGGCCGGCCTTCCAAATTCTTTTTTTCATCACCCCTTTGCTCCCCTCACTGGACCTTGCAAGCCCTTGGGCAACTGCTGAATGGGAATCACACAAGCGCCGTGTCAGCATTGACTGACTCTTTCAGAAGCTCAATGACTACCTCTCGTCAGTATGCCAATATAGAAGGTACAGAAACTTTCTATCCGACGACTGAGACTTGCGAAACGATTCCCCGCAATCTTGCGTGGACATTGAGGAACTTCGTCTAGGACACAAAACTGAGCAAGCCGAGATTATGTCTCTTCGCAACGCCAACGTCGACTTGCGGTCGAAACTCACAATCTGCTTTCACGCTGTCGCCACGCACCGAGAAGTCGAAAGCGCCCAGGCCCCGGAGCAAATCGCCGCTCTTCGACAAGAGGCCGACATGTCGATGTATCTCGACTGGAACAGTATATCAACCTCAATAGTATGCGCAAGCACTGCCCATACTTCCGTGAGGATGCGCAGTTACATTCCGTTACCATGGCCTTGAAGCACTTTTCCTCACTGTTGACTTGATCGACTTCACCCTTGGCGAGGCTCCATGTGACAAGGCTGAGAGGTCGAAAGAGGCTTCAGCCCCAGCGCACAAAGGTAAAGAAAAACATGATTTTGCCTCATATCCTCCTTCTGGCTGACCGCCCGAAACACAGACCCTCCGTCGCCACGCGAGATCTACACGCTAAACCAATGTATTCACACCCCCCACCTCGAATTCCCAATTATCATGCCGTTGGTAGAAGCACACTCCCATAAGAGCCTTCATAGTGGAAGGGCGCATCTCCGAATTGTTCGAGGCAGGCTGTTCCAGACATTGGCAAACGGCAAAAGGCCATGGCGAAAAGAAATCTTTACAAAAATGGCCTCGCGCACCGGTTGTCTGCATCATGAAACACTTCAGGTCACTGCCGCCTCTCTCCGTCCACGATAAGACAGAGCGCGCAAGGGCGGAATACGAATAGGAAAGCTTCCGGCTCAAATCTAGATCAGCACAAGCGGTCAGCATTGATCTTGACTTTCATGGACTCGACGCGAAGATGTGGCTTCCAAAGCAAAGCTTGTCCAGTTGGATCAAGACCGACCTCGAAGCAGATCCATTTCTGAAGTTAACAACCGAGAGACTAAGACATCGCTCTTCCGCGTATCCTACAACAAGCGGATCAATGGTGCTGCAGCATGAGCCTTTTGGTTATCTGGCACAGTTTATCGCCGATTTTGCAGGACCGAGGATTCGATTCCGAAACTGCACGATCTCGGGAGAAGTAAGGGAATTCATGGTGGATATCATGACCAGAAGGGTCTTGATTCGAACTGACGTTCGCATGACTTATCAACCATTCCCACGACCTTGGGATGTCCCAAGGCCAGCTGCTACTTGAGACCAGGTGGTAGAAATATCATGGAGATGGACGCAGCGGTGCGAGCTTCTGGCCACCAGCAGGGACAGTCAAAGTCTTGAAGCCCTTTATGATCTCGGTAAATAAGGGGGCAGACACTCAATCTTACAGTTACTGCTTGGTTGTCATTGCTGACAAGCTGCCTACGCCCGTGACAGACTGGCAGTCAAGCCCCGAGACATACCCTTACCACGGAGACATAAGAAACTAACAGAGAGCATGGTAAGGTCACATAGGTTGGTGAGCCTGCCTACTTGAATTGAAGCATCGATGCCATGCTAAGATGTTGATGTGACCCTCGAGCGGCATTACAATGTTGTCCGGACAACTCTTGCTATCCCTCATGAGGTCATGACCTGGCGTTTTCGTCAAGCAAGTGGTCAATGAATCCGGACCAGAGACTTCTCTCTCATGGTTTTCCCAAAGCATGGACGCCACCCAGAACGACGGAGCGTCTCGATATCATGAGACCGGCATCGCCTAAACAAAGCCACTCTTCCAAATTCAACTGTCAGGACTGCGGCACGGATCCAGCTCTCTTGTTCTCTCAGTCTTCTGTGATTGCAAGTACTCCAAGTGAATCCACTGCCACTTCGAAAACCCCCAATACACCTGCTATCCAGCCAGCCCAACGTCATTTGTTCGACCTCGCCCGGCGAACATGAGTTACTTCCAACGGTCCGCCATTCTGTGCCTAGATTGCTAGCAGGTTTGTAATATCGTGTTGTGTCTTGCAGAAGCATATGAACACTTTATGCGGAGCCTGACCTGGGGACCATGACAAAAATCATCTATGCGGCAGATGATGGTGAATATCCGCATCACTAACGTCTCTACCACAGCAACAACGGCACGATGAGCACACGATCCAATAGGCGGCCCAATACAGGCACCCCAACGGATGCACCATCAGAGAAGAGATGTCGTATCTCAAAAGCCAAGGTATCTTCGCTTGTACTTAAGGATGGCATGAACCGAGTGCAAGGCCAGAGAATCATGGAAGAAACCCACCAATTCGCACGCAGTCAAGATGAGGGTGAAGCTAGATTCGACCACAAACTTGTCTGCTAGCCCGGAGAGCCTATCTTTCCGGGCGGTGTGGCAGACATCTTAGTTCAAGCGTAGGTTCTAATCTCTTCCTACGGTATATACTAAGACTTAGCAGTCCTGACAATCATAGCACATTACCTCGTCACCAAGTATCGTGCTTGGGTGGCCTCTTCACGCAACACTCCTTGGCAACGCCGATATCAACGCGACAGGGCTTCTGGCGACCCGAAACACACCTCTGATAAAGGCCCGAGAAGAGTTCAAATTTACATTTCTTAGATATCTCTTGCCTTTCGAGGTGCAAATCGAGTTGCGCATCGTTGTTGTTCAAGGTGGCAAGACGACTTCACTCGAGTTCCCACTGACCTCACGCTTTTTTATCTGATTACGCTTTGTTTCTTACACTGCCGTCATCCCCATCTTCGACCACCATTGCTCGCTTCAAGGCACTCGTGGCGGATTGGGCATTTCGAATCGACTGATCCACATCTTACAGCAACAGTTCGAAGCCAATGAAGACGATGCGTGCCACTCTCTTAACTTAGACGCACTCCTTGTTGAGATTGAATGCAAGCTGAAGAAGCGTTTGGCGATGCCGTATTCCTTTATCGACAGTATGTTCTGGACATCATGAGCCCGGCCATGTTCTGTGGCCTAGCTGACGGAAACGACAGATTTGCGTGGCACTCTTGCAAGGCCAACGACATAAATCCTTCGACAACCTCCCGCCTCAGTCTACGGAATCACTACTGGACAAGACTACCACCTCTGAACTTCGACTCCAAGTCAACTCGAAGCAACATTTGCATGAAGCAAAATGTCATTTCTTATCCACCATAAATCTTCGAGAGACCTTGAGTTCCCAAACCGTTCAACATCAAGCGATAATACTAAAGAGAGGAAATCCACGAAGTAACCAACTAAACTCAGCAGGGAGCGACTCGTTTCGATGGGCCCATCCGACGGGGACCTCATTAGAGATGCAGGCTTTTTCACAAGATATATATTCCATTGCCACTCTGGCGAACACCGAAACGCCCCAATGTTCTTATGAATGCGGATTGAACTGGAACCTCACTCATTCGTACGTAACGCTATCCACATGTACCAAGGGCTTTGACCCCGGGAACAGGCCATCGATTCTAGTCACAACGACCTTAACAGCACTACGCGTACTCTCATCTCGAACTAGTGCATTACCTGGCACCCACTACCGAACAGCGGTTCATAGGCCCAAGATTTGTAATCCTAATCAAGGCGCTACAGAGACCTCGGGATGAAAAAGGCGAAAACACATCAAGGGACTTGGAATGTGCTTATCGACATCAAGACCCGCCTCACGAGCCAGTATTCAGAAGGCCTCACTATTGGCTCCGACGGGGTCTCTTTGAGGCCTGACTCTTGAGCTAACGTGCAATAGCCCAAGAAGAACATGTCATTGCTCAAGGCATCATCAACAGGCATCAAAATCCCGTCCAACCCTCCATCAACAAGCTCTACGGCCTTTTGGGAACGTAATGCCCCAAGTGTCTCGAATAAAAGACCTCTCTCAACCATACCACAAGAGACCTTGAAACTGAAAATAAAGGATAGCGCGCAGTAATCCCCTTTTCATTATCTTTCAAGCCGAATCACCCCAGCAAGGTCCACAAGTCCGCCCATCATAAATCAGGAAACCGAGCGCACGGACAAAGTTTGAAGAGTATATGAGTTGAGAGGCTTGATGATTAAATTCGTGGCGCCGAGATGAGCGATCAAGACGGGGTCCAATCCAATGTCACAGACCTTTCGGGGTCCCTCAGCCTTGGCGTCGGGCATTGGAACTGAGACGCAATCCGACACTGACAGCGATTGATCTCTCCCTCCCCGAATGTAGTCATGAAAGCCCTGCATGTCAGCCGAACAGTGAGCGACTCGGCATCAAACAGTTCTTACTCATCCTCGAACCCAACACTTTTATTCATTTCCAGCTTCCAGTCATCGACCGACAAATGGCCCACTCAAACCCGTTTATCGACAATACCACGAAGCGCAAATCGTACATCACTGTACATAGTCGACTACCTGACACACGCGTCATCCAAGAGCTTGACACGTGTCCGCAGGGCGCAAACCATTTGTTGAGCAGGATCGGGAATGAGCACTAGCGAGGAGAGCCGGCAAGAGATTCGCGCGTGAAATGTGTCGAGCTTCAGTAACAAGGGGGTAGAGGAGGTATTAGCAGATAAGATCATATCAAAGGAAGCTTAAAGCAATCATCTCGATGATGCACACACCCAATGGTTAACAAACTAGAAGGCGAGAAGCATGCAGCAGCCAGAGCTCGCGGCATTCATCCAGCCACCCTCGCATGACTTGAAACCGCCGACCTGGTTGGTGTCCCGTTGGAACCCTGCAATATGATGGATGGCTGCTTGTTATAGTTGTTTTGGTATAGATGCGGGCTGACAGAGGCGTGAGGATCAAAACACGGGCTGGGGAGGAACACCGATCGTAGTGAACGCTATCGTCCTATTGAGGGTCTATCGATGGCCAAAGAGGCCGCAGCTGGCGTGTTGACATCCGAAAAGGATGCAGAGACATTCTTCCTCCTTTTAGTCACAGTCCTTTTGCTGTGGATGGCTACTTCCTCGAATGGTACCTGTCGTTGCGCTTCCGTGTCAGCATCCAATCTTCTGCGCTAATTGTGGTTGCCTGCACACGTGGTGTAGTTCTGTATTCTTCCTGATGGCGAACACCACTGTCATTCGCCCATGGTAGTTGTTATCCAAAGACATCAATTGGGGTCCGCTTCATCGCGAGAGCAACCGTCAGAGATGCCATGAAATATGGTTTGCTCATCCACCAAAAGATCGGCTGGCGTGTCGATCTGCGCTTAGAAGAGGTAATTCGAAGACCCAGAGAACAATTGCATTGGAAGAAGGGGTAACTACTGAAGGGGGGGCACCTGTCTGCTGGAGGAAATGGGAGCCACCAGAATATGCTAGAGGCTACCCACACGGGTGGTTGGAACACGATATTTGTTTCCTTGATATAAGCCTTACCACAGAAGTTTCCACAATAAGCGGCACCTGACGTGAGAAAGCAGTCGAGATGTTTCCGATATATGCGAGTGGGCGGAAAACATGGCCTTGATTGGGTTGTTGAGATGAGGGATGGCCGCTTGTCAGATATCGGATTCATTGGGTGAGTTGCGAGTGTTGTCGTAAGTCTCTATGCTTGATGGACTGTCGCTGGTGCTTTGAGAAAGACAGGGTTGGGACTGTTCGTCATGATCCTGTAGCTGGTGGTAGATGTTATTCACTAATACCACGTTCGTCGGAACTGCATTTGAGCAACAAAGTAATTCGTTGGTATCGGACAAAGCCAGGCATTCAAGGCCCATTGAGTACGCTCGTGACACAGAGTTTGGTGATCAGTGTGGTGGTTGAGCATGTTGGGAATGGGAGCGGCTCATGAGCGATCTCAAATGTCACCGAGACCTTTCGTGATATTTCGTGGTATTTCGCAATAGGAGAGGTGGTGAGTAACGGCTTTCGAGCTTCATCACAAGTTCTCCGATGAGGATTTGTTGGTGTTTGGTCGGCCCCTGATATGCAATCAGTAAGGGGTATGTAAATTGGCTGGCAGCACTTACCACGGCGCCGTTGAAATCGACTGGTTGTCATCACCACGTCCGTTTTTATTCATCTTGAGAAGCGAGCTTCTAGCCGTTACATAGTGTACGCGGTCCTCGAATCATGAGCTAGCAAGTATCAATGTCTTGCAGGACGAAATTACAACGGGATAGGGCATTGCTTCATTGACAGTTGACTATAGTGGGCGTGCTATGTTGAACTTGTCGTTGTCATGGTAGTGTCTTCGAAATACGTACCCAGGCAAGGCTTTGCGAGTTGTCATATGACTTTGAGCCCAGGCTTTGACGAAATTAATCCGAATCTCTCACTCAGACGTAGCATCGCATGCTTGGTGGCCGTAGGTTCCTGCTTGGCGATTCAGATGGCAATGATGAATCAGTTCAAGGATTGAGAGGGGTTGCTACGAATGGGCAACGGTGTGAGTTACTTCGACACAGGCTATAGAGTATGCAGAAAGCTGGTCTCATGATGAAATGCTGAACCCAGTCTCTCAAAGCTTGGGGTTTATGGAGATAATCAGAAGGGCGTTCCATCACGGAGAAAGTCGTTGGGGAATGGGAAGTTCGGGGTAACGAAGCCGGACTCTCCGATAACGCGGGTTTGGTGCCGGAAAGGAGAGGTGAGCCATATTCGACACAGACATAGCGACATAGTCACTTCAAGAAAAACCTGGCGAAGCCTCTGGTCGATTCGGCGCTGCCGCGCTGGGTTTAGCTGAAACATGTGAGTGTGATTTTTCGAAAGAGAACGAATGGGATTTGGTTTCGGATGTCGTGATTGGTTGATATGCGCATGGTATGAAAGAGCCTCACTGCAATGAAGTGATCGGTCGACGAGGTTCTGAGTGGATGCGGGGTTTGCCGTGATCATCTTTCGTCAAGAGTCGCCGGTCTAAATCGTCGTGATAGCCGGTGGGGATCCCGCTGATAGTAAAGTCGCTTAGAAGGCCACAGATCTGGGCTTTGTCATATCGTCGAGGGCTGAGCTAATGAAACTGAGGTGCAGTATTTGAGGGGTCCTGACGATGTACAGTGATCAAAGTCGACAGTGCGAGATCGAGAACATAAGGAACAGGGGTTGAGTAATGATCTGTATCGGGCGCCTTTGGTCAGTAGAATAGACCTTGGATGGTCATTTACCCACTGAGTATCGTGTGACTTTGTTTGGCCAGCCGCAAGTGACTGAAGACCGACAAATGCCGCTTTCTGAAATGGCCTGGCGCTCCACCTTCGATTGCTCCAAAGTCGGGGATGAGCCTGCCGCCGGGAGTCTTTTGGTGAAGAAGCAATACCACTGACCATACAAGTTCGATATGATGTTAGATGCAATAAGTAGATAGGGTTTACATCTCCGACTCTTCCCCCAGTGAACTCTTTCGAGATCGGTTCACGCCAGTCACGCTTCCATTGTGCTCTCATGAACACCATCTCCTCGAAGCCATTGTACCCTTGCTCCCCTCAGCCGCCGCCTGAATTAACGCAGCCAGCTGGGCAAGCATCTTTTGCAGAGCGAAGGGCTTGGCGTGATCTTTTCGCATCGCAATTGTAGCGGAAAACACGAACATGTCTGCTTTTGGTAATCCAGTCAAGAATACAAAGCTTGGTTGATCGGTTCCTCGATGGGTCTTGAGAACGGCTCAGCTGGTGATTCACACAAAATCACATCCTCGTTCAGCACGCATTGTGGAAACCCGTGGGTGGAGCTGGCAGAGATTTGTTGCTGATATGTCGGACAGGATTGGTGGCCGGAACCCAGATTTGAAGAACACAGCAATCGACTACTAGAGGTGGAAAGGAAAGACCAGCGGAAGCTGTCGGATAAGTGAGGTACCGCACCGAAAGCTCTGACACAGCGACGAGAGCCGCCACAAAAGCCCTCCGAGATAGCGGAACCGCAATGGGATCGATACTGACGTGCCGTGCGGACCAATAAAGCACAGAGCCGGGGGCACTTTACAGCCACTCCGGGATGTTGACGGTTATTTTAAAGCGCCGAGATGTAGATGGAACTCAGGGATGATGAAGTTGAGGTCGTGGGCCAAAGGACGGCGTTGTGGAGATCTTGGGTGATGTTTAGGGTAAAATGGCTGTACTTCTTGACTGCGGAAAGGCCTGCAATGTCATAGGATAGCATTAGTCTTGATTGTAAAAACTGGAGCCGGTAGCGTACCAAACTCAAGGTGCCTTGCTCACGCCGAGTCCAGAAACCGTGCAGACTGTTGTTGCATTGAACGACGTGTTGGGCTCAGAAAGAGAGGAACCACGTCGCCGGTAAACAAAGGAGGGCGCGCAGTATGCGCCACAAGAACAAGGCACCGACTTGGGAGGCTTTTTTCCATGATGCGAGATAAATGAGAAAGAATGGAAGTATTTGTTGGGATGTGGGTGTCAAACAGGTAATGCGCTCCTGAGGTGCCTGAACGATGCAGTTGCCGGCTACCCCACTATAGACCCGCATCCCAATTTACCCGCAATTTTGCCGACACCCGCTCATTTCACTATCGTTGCCTTCACCATTTTCCGCTTCACCCAATAGCTCAAATCTCTTCATGTCAGTAGCATATCATAACCAGATCTTTGTGCCCAGTATCAAGTCGAGAAACAAACTATGCTGACAATTTTAGGATGACCTTCGTTAGTTATATTAACCCTGCGATTGATGCTTGCACTTCCCGATTCTTGGAGGAACCCGACTGAGAAGACCGAAGAACTCAAGCGTCATACGTGACCGATCGCCAGACACATCGTCTGTTATAGAGCCTCCCGAGATGAGCAGTCTCAAACCACAGCATGGCTTTCAAAAACATGGCGATCAATCAAGATGAGAACCCATCTGAGAAAGAGTCAACCAACGTGACATCCTCAACCCGACGAGCAAGCAAACCGGGAGCACGACCTCAGCATAGCATATGTCCCCCCTGTCTTCTCTGATCCAAGCGAAGGAGCCAAATTGTTGCAAGTCTGGTGGCAGCTGGCCTTGGAAGAGAGTTGCAAGGCTCGTAGCACATCCCCTCCCATCCCAACGCCGACCATGCTATCCACATTCTCAAGAACACAAAGTCATGGACCAACCCATTCAACTGGTGCGATTCGATGTGGTTTCTGAAGCTAAGAAGGGCGCAGTTCGGTACCGCCGCCGCTGTCACCGTTATCATGTTCCCGAAGTACATTTGATGCTAGCGAACTACGGACCACGTTGAGCGACAAAAATTAGTCCTTGGTGAGATATGAGCAAAGTAACCCATCATGATCTCGATGATATCCAACTAATGCTTGTGTTCGAAGCATTTTTTATATACGGCGTCCAGACAACACATGAGCCCCCACGACGACGGCACTTTTCGCATCATTGAATCAAGGAGCGATCTTACGCTCATTGAGTTCTCTCTGCTGATTTCAGCTCAGAGACGTGGCCCAGGCCGTTGCATTCTCCCCTCATGATTTCCCTTACGACGGAAATGAACACGAGGCGACCGTGACATCGACCAATCAATTCGATCTCGATCGTTCACTGTCAGTTGCAGTGAATCGTACAGGGAGTCAGATTATAGGGTCTCACATCTCGCGACCGAATGCCATAGTGCATAAATTGTTGACCTTGGCTAACGATGGAGTTATTAGCAGACTCCGATATCTTATCCGACCCTTATTCATATTGTCCCGGAGAAAAGAAATGAGCCAACTACATTCTGCAGCCAGCAACCTTTTCCACGTCCGAAATTCCCTCACTCGAAAACTTGCGTTCTGAGTAGGAGCCTCAAGCTTGTGACAGAGAAATCGTCATGACATCGTGCGCAGCGCAGGTAGCTTCTTATATTCAACCGTCGGTCGTATTACGGAACGGTCTTTGATCACTGAAAAATAAAGCCTACTCTCGTACTGCTTTTCTAGCACATCGAAGGTACGAATCGTCGCATGTACTATCTCTTCCTTGCCAACTGACACTTACTGGCCGCGATACAGATGTTTTGGCCTAGAACTCAAGATTCTTACAAGACCTCGAAATTGACTCTTCTTCACATTGGCAGAAACGAAACGAATGAACCAATTCTATGACAACGGCCAGCAGCTTTTTCATATCAGCTAGTATCTCTCAGCCCGGCAGGACCGTGTTGCGGGCATGACCCGCAGGTTCGTTCTACAGGAGGGGGCATTCCGTCGCGAGAAACAGATGCAGCGCGAGAATAGCCAGTCGTCTTTCTACATCCCAAATGGCTACATTCGAGTCAACGATCCCGAGACTTTCTAGTCTTGATGATGGGATCTTTGTTAGGAACAACGATTCAGATCCGACTGAAATGCCATGACAACCACACCCGCCTCTGACGATTTGAATGATTGCGATTTGGCGACGAAACTCTCCACCCAAGCCGTCCTCGGCCGCTCGATGAAGAAGCCATTGCCTCATTCCAGATGACTTCAACCGTTACCACAGGCGGGGCATGAGTGGACACCTGTATTGGGGGATGTTGTCGTTCCATCCGACTCGTGTGCTGTCTCTACCAGCTACTGGCTGGAGGCAGTGTAGACGTGATGGGGATTGTCACATTGAGGATTCCAGTCAGTCTATGGACAGACTGGTGCTTGAACTGAAGAATTCGGGCCTGTATCGCGGTTGTGATGTGCCAAGAGCAAACGACTCGAAAAGTCATGATGCAAAAGATGAGACTCGAGTAAGGCTAGGTTTGAGAAAAGAAGGCGAAGATTCCGACAATGCCTTGGCATCCTGATTTGGATTCAGGCACCTGAAAACTCGACGCATCTTGCTCATGAAAAAGATGGAACACCCTTCCGATTTCATCTTGTTGACTCAATGTAGCTAGATCTCCGACCCTTTCTGACAATCCGTTACCATCCCCGACCGTGGCCTTATGCCTACTCCATTATTGACAGAAGAGCCTCAACTCTTCCCAACAAGTAAAGTGTGATCGAAGGTTTGTCACCGCTCACAAGAAATATCCTTAATGAAGTGGGAGGCTATTTTGAGATGCCAGAACCCATGGCTTCTGAGCCTAAGAGGATCAACCACAAGCGCCGCTGAGGACGAGAAATATACGAAGGCCCCTACACCACAAAATACTAAATGTCCTTTCTAACAGCCGAAACGATATCCAATTACGGGCTACGAAGCGCTGCGAGCACATCGTTCGAATGACAAAGAATGCCCAAGGCCAAAACGCCGACTGTACGCCCAAAAGATCTTCCAATGAGGAATGCGGATCGGGGTCATGTCTAAGGTTCCCTCCGATCATCCAAGTTGCTTCAATCTGAAATGGACTTGAGAAATCGGGGCAGCGTGAGTGTAATGCTCATTCCCCACTGTGACGCCCGGACAAGCGTTCAGAGGCCGGATGGACCCCGATGTGGGGCCGATTCATCCCCGGTCGCCGGAAACGCTTTGCAGCACTGCTTGGCCAGCAGCTTAGGAGACGTCAAGGTCACATGCTTTTATCGGTCTCAGAGGACGTCCGATGGAACTCGCATCAGGTGTCAATAGGCAAATCCATTCGTTCTTCAAACACGACAACATTAGACACGAAGAATATAACCAAGCACGTCTTAAGATCATAGTTTCAAATATGGCTCTTAATTATGTAGTAGAAACATAATTTCCTTTTCACTTTCATTGTATTGTTGGTATTTTCCCCGATTCACCCCGGTAGCTCATAGGGGGACCCATCCGAGAAGCTTAACGATACACGGTTCCTCGGCTTCAGAGCCGTCAGTAATGTACTGGCCAGTGAGTTCGGCTGCTAAATCGTGAACAAAGGAAAGCGAATCATGGATATGATCGTACCAATGTGTTTCCACCGGCCCGATGTATTCCCACTCCTTGAACAGCTTGTCGGTGTCATTGATCTCCAAAAACTTCCTGTCGCTGGCATAAAAAGCATTGGTCGTCCAGGAACTGCCTGATTTCTCCTTGAATACTGGAGCCTGACTCTTTCGTTTCAGAGAGCGGTCAATGAACCAAAGGGTATAGTCTGCTTCGACACAAGCTCTTTTGAGCGCACGTATAACATCATCTCTTCTATGTTCATCCTCCCACGCTCGGTCATACTCTATTGCGATATGGTTCACAGCGCTGAACCCTTCTCTTGATGATGCCAGAGTAGCTTCGGAACCAAGGCAACCCCAGTCGATATCATCTAAGTCATGATGCTGCAAGATAAAAAGATCTCTGCGGGGGAGAACTGTGACTATTTCGAGAGGAGTACAATCGAAGTAGCCTGACGTGGCCCTGTTGAAAAGGACTCCCGCACGAGGAACCCTGTAGTCATCAGGGGGACGAAGGTTTGATTGTCGTTTCGACTGCTGGAAATGTTTTTCCATGATACATCGTGACTCATGGCATGCGGTCCACAGGCCGCCGTCTATAAGATATGTCGAAATATTCTCATCGCTGCGATTCTTATCCAAGTTCTCAAAGTACCGGCTCCAAGAAGGCGTGGCCAAATCGCGGCTCATACCGCCCCAAGATTTGATATAATTGCTTCCGGTCGCATATTGTCCAAAGATATGTACTCCTGGATGGTCATCCCGAATGGCCAGAGTCCAAATTCGATCTCGAAGCTCTCTAGGAAGCTCTGTAAATCTTTCGAACATAGTCATTGTTACTCGACTGTTTGGCTCCAAATTGACAGATAATTTGAGAAATGAGGTAATGAGAGTTTTTGTGACAATAGAAATGAAGTCCCCGCCGTGGCTCGACTTTTGGCGTTGAAATTAAATGATCGGGAGAAATAAAGAGATAGGTTTCGGGTACCAGAAGCTGCAGGAGGACGAACACATATTTATACCTACGCTGACCCGATTATACTTTTTCGGCGTGACTCATCACTCTCTTAACGTGCGTCAAATATTAGCAAAACCTTGTTGTGGGAAAGCGTTTTGCATCTTTACCACGTATCATATTCATCTTCGAAAGCCAGCTATCCATACACGCACATCGATGACACACATTCACCAATGACGTCAGAAAGTCCAAGCTTATTTGATTTTGAGTTTAGCCAGAATGTTACCTGTTCCCAACGTTGAGGCGGAACCAGCCAGCCCTCTCTTCTGTTCAGGTTTGACTCATTGTGTAACTTGGCTTTGACAAATCCTGGTGTCGAATTTCATTGCTAAGCTTTCCCAGTGCAAAGGCTAATGTAATTTGTGTTGATGAGTAACCAGTAAGAACATGGTCAGGTGCAATTTAGTGCCTGTGCATTCCCTTGTTTCCCCAGTGCGGCTCTAGTGGCTGAAGAAGCGACTACAAGCCTCTGGCTTCCTACAAGATGTATGTCACACTCGTGGTAGAGATAAATTTCTTTCGAAATCAAGCGCCAGTAATAAACCGGGAAGGCGTAATCTCATCAGCATGTCAATTCATTTCCAAGTCTCTCGTTTTAGTGCAACAACAAGGCTTGCAATAACAGAATCTTCAGTGGAAAGTTCATTCAGGGGCTGGTTGAGCCAAAGTGAATTTCTTTGACCAATTCATGCGATCATGGCTCTAATAAAAGCATTTCACGACACCAAGAAACTACCTTACCTACCGGGCAATTGGGGAAGTGACGATGATGTCTTCGTCAACTGCCGAGTACAAGGCCACCCAGGTCAGCTCCTTCCTCAAGGACGGCACATCGGCATGGCGACAACCAGCAGCCACATCGGACTCAGGATTTCTTCTTCAAGCATACACACATACAAGCTCAGTTTGCGTTATTCAGTTGATTCACAAATACACACACTGTTATCACGCTCATCACATTTCAAAGTCAAGGTAAGAAACATCCCCATGACGTGATTGACCAAACTGACGCATGTATCAGTTCCAATTCATTACATAAGAACATGGCTTCGACTACTCGTGCATCCCTCAAGCGTACACGCTCCACAGCGAGCTTGAACGATGCGGCCCTTGATGTTCTTTCCAGCATCTCGGCCAAGTCCCGGAAGATTCAGTCGCTCGGCCCCAACATCCGAAGGCTGGCGGCGAAACTTGCAAACCGGGCCCGATGTGCAACCTTCCCCCACGACCTTGACAACCTAAAGGACTCTTGGGAGGCTCTATCGCTTTTGATCGAAAGCAAATGCGAGGTCAAAGGGCTCAACAGCCGCCTCAATACCCAACGTGCCCACATCAATAAGGTACATTTCGATCTGCACATCGGAGACTGGGCTATGGAAATCCACAACCGTGTAAAGGCCGGTGAGCATAAATGGGCAGACACTCACTCCCGCCTTCTACAAGCTCGGTTGACAGCTAGTGGAGTGCCCGGTTCCACCGCGGTTCAGGTAGCAACGGTCTTCCGCGAGTTCAAAGCGATCCAGAACCAGCAAATCTCGCAGACTTTGGGTCGTATCCAGCCAGAGATCGATGCCGTTACTCAATGGCACTCTGATGGTACAGCAGAACCCCCTGCAACGCCATATCTGGATCGGGTGGCAGGGCTTTGCGAGCGTGTCGGTATTGAAAGGAAAACATATATCGACATCCTGCATCTTGGTGATTCACGCAATGAGACAGCGCATCACCCTCCACCACGTATCGAAGACCACCTAGACCAAAATGGAAACGTCGACTGGTCTAGGGTCAAAAGGTCTTGTCGGAATCGAAAGTCCCGCTTCAAAGGGCAGTTCAAGAAGGGCAAAATTACCCAAGCCCAATTCGAAACCTTCAAGAACATCATCGATTCATGGTACAACATCCAGGTCAGCGGTCGTAACCCAGACGGAACCGTTGAGCTGGCTACTGGAATGGTTGAGGTTGTCAAGACTATGAAAAAGAAAATAGCCCAAAACCTCATTCCAGTTCAGACACCTGATAGCCCCTATGAAGAGGGCAAGTGGGACGACCTTCTCAATTAACGGAAGTCTTGCGTCGGGTTACGACAGCTGTCACATCGACCTGACGAGTGCCAAACAAATGTTGGACAGAAGAGTTTAGCATCGAAGCAAACTCGGTCAGGAGGAGTTCTAGTCCCTGTGCACGCGATGCTTATCATCGGTCAGGAGTGCTAGTTCCGGTTGCTACGATGCTTGTCATCGGTCTGACGCGCACCAGCCCATTGAGGGAAATTGGTCAGAAGAGTCCTTGGCTTCGTGCTGGACTCGGTCGGAATAGGCTTGTCCTTATAGCAATTTCGATATTTTATCCATACACTCGTTCAGAACCACGAGGGAAGCTGGCTCTCTCTCACTCTTTTTGAGGGGGTTCGGCGGGTGGCGAAGACGGACTCTGCAACCTCCACGTGGTGCCGCCTGGGAACCCGGTCTGGTCGACGCCGGAGCCAAAGCAGAGACGCAACAATCCTCATGAACATTGCGAGCACCCATCACACAAGAAATCGACATCTCGTGCGACTCGCAACTTCAGTTTCACAACTACAAATCCACAAGAACTACTCTCGAGAACAGAACTACAGCGAATTAATCACGGCTAAACTACTGAGGAGTCAATCAATCAAGCAACGCAGAATTTTTCCTACCAAGAAGCTCCACAACTGAGCAACTGAGCAACTGAGCAACTGAGCAACTGAGCAACTGAGCAACTGAGCAACTGAGCAACTGAGCAACTGAGCAACTGAGCAACTGAACAACTGAACAACTG
>JAAOAQ010000780.1:0-12356 GCA_013396025.1 Fusarium phyllophilum
TTTTTTTTTTTTTTTTTTTTTTTTTTTACCAGTAATTATACCAGGGATTGTTCCACGAATTTTCCGGGACATTATGATTGAAGCCCCAGGGAGAACGAGGGGGGGAAAACCATCCTTGCTCGTTTTCCCCCCCCGTGACCCATGTAGCTGCAAGTGCAGTATCATCGAAATCCTGCCTTCCACTAATTGAGTCTTGCATAACAGTCACTTCGTAAATGAAGCCCATTGGCTCTGAACGGCAATATGAATCTCAATTCTCAATTCAAGGTACAGTTGTAATTCAAATGCTCATAAATTTCCACTTATATCCAACCAGCTTCTTCCGAAAAGTCCGTGAACATTAATCATCATTGAGGTATCTCGCACGTGTAGTAAGAAACATTGCCAAGTAACAAACAGCCTAGACCATAACGCCTCGAAATTCCTTCAGTTATCCGAATCTTTCTTCCCAAAACCATGCCCATGAACGACTGTTTATAAGATTGGTTGCCTAGTTCCAGGTTGAAGGTCCAATAAACGAGCCCTTTGGAACTGTCTTCGAGACCGCCGTGGTCTTCCAGTCCATTGTCTCCAACGCGCCATAGTTACCCCACCAATTGGGGGGAGAAGCACTGGTCAGGTACAAGGTGAAGAAAATCACCATTGTTGACATAATGAGGCCACAATCCAGTGCCGCCGAAGTGACGTAGTTGTACTGGAGCCACCAGCCCGTGTATCTTCTCTTGACGAAGCGGTTGAAGAAAGCACCGACCATGCCCCAGCATAGGTAAATATATACAGAGGCTGGAGGCAACATACCAGCACCACCGTAGATAAGAGGGGTACTGACGTATCGCCAGATTGAACGAGGCCACTTGCGGGCCAGCAGCCATGTGATGATTGGTGTGACAGCACCGACCAGCCAGAACCACTGGAGCGACGAGTAAATTGAGCCATGACTGAAGATACGCGCCGGGCCGATGGCCCCCCAGATCACAGAGGCCGTGTAGAAGACGCGACCACCTGGGCAGGTATAGTTGTTGGGTTGGTCGACCGCACAAACGTCAGGAATGTGTCCCAGTGCCCAGTTCATCACGCAGATCTGTACAATAGCTGACCAGATTGAGGCAACCAGCTGTGATGAAAACATGACTCTGGGAGGGACTTTCATGTAGTGGCCAAGCTTGAGATCCTGCGCAAAGTAAAGTGCCTGGCCCATGCAGATGTAGCCGTAATTCTTGAACATCATCATGGCCATAGGGCGGCCAGGAACCATGTAGCCAATGATGAACTCAGTCAGAACATTAAGACCAAGCTGGATATTGGTGATGGCCTGAACAACACCGATAGGGATCAACCACAGCACGGGAATAAGGAGGCAGATGAAGTACGCCCAGACGGGGAAGCCAGTTGGCCAACCAGCAATCACGCCAATGGAAATAGCAACCATAACAATGAAAAGAGCTGATGAGTGTCAGCATGAAAAGATATTGGGTTTGTTAGAGTGACACCAAACTTACTCGCATACCACCAATCCTCCGCATCTCGGTACTTCTTCATCAGTCGCATGTGAACGTCATCCTCCTGATTGCGGGCCAGCTTGAATTGTCTCCAGATCTCATGTCCATGGTAGAGCACAACATGAACAACAACTGCTGTAACAGCTGCAAAGGACAGACCGTAAGAAAGAGCAAACTGCGTCGGTAGGAAGAGTGGCGAGTATTCCTTGTAGGCAGTTTCGTTGAACTGGAAGTTACTATCGAGGATTCTCGTAACATTGTAGATGGCGCCTGTGTTGTCGTAGGACTCGGACGACTGGACTGGGAAGTAATCCGCATACCAGGTACCTGTAAAGTGGATGCCCATTGAAATGCAGATGAAGAAAACAATGATGCACAGGAGAACGTTGGCGATGGCGTGGAAGGGAGGGATAAGAGGGGACTGTAGGTAACCGCTGTACACGGTCCAATCGAAGGATGTAGGCATCAAGCCATAGCCGGTCATGCCACCAAAAATCTTGTTGACCTTAACGTTGTGGGGTGCAAGCCAGCAAACCCAGGTGAAGTAAGAAAGACCTTTGAAGATCCAACCTGGGAACCAGTACCAAACAAAACCTCCAGCTCCGACGATCAAGAACCATCTATACCGTCCCATCTTCCAGCCATTGGTCTTGGTAGGGTCCGAGCCGGAGTGATCGTGAAGCGTATAGAACAAGGCACAATTGACCAAGTCAGTGGGCCAGATCATAGCAGCGGGCCACACCAGAAAGCGACGGGCAAGTCCAGCCAATCCATACCCAGTGCAAAGAGTCGTAATGCCAAATAGGATCTGGAAAGCCCAGCCAAACTTTTGGCCGTAGAAGATTTGCTGCGCGAGGAGTACATCAGTTGCGTAGAGAACACCGCCACCGTAGGCCGCCTATCTGAGTTAGTGATGCTTATGAGGAAGAGGAAAACTGTGCATACGTTGGACATGGCGACAATTACCACATGCTCCTTGTAGTTGAATTTACCGGGCTTGAGATTGAATTTGAGACCGAACAGGGTCCATTCTCGATCAGGCATGATCAAGTCCCAGCCAAGACCGAACGGATAGGCGACAAGCTGGACTACGTAGGTAGTGACTGTGACACTGGGGTTTCGCAACGAGAAGAGCATATTCACACCAGAACCGATGGTGCAAAGAATCAACCCGATAGTCCAGGCACGGATGGTGTTGGCAGGGACATCAACATCGTAGTTTCGGACGACAGATCGAACTTCGGGATAGGGGCTGTTGTCCTCCATGAGCGCGTGCTCAATCTCAATCCCCTTCTCGGCATTTCCAGTCGCGATAGCGGCGTCGACATCTGTAAGGTCATCGATGGGCAGATTGGGATCGAACTTGTGAGATTTCTCGAACTGCTGTAGATTCTCGAGGTAATCACGACCGGAAGCGGAGACGGTCTCGAGAGGGCCGGGGATTGGAATAATATCCTCGGCCTCGTGGCGTTTGCGAAAGAGAGACGGCGCCATGATAATTGATACCCTTTGCTCGAGCAATGGGTTGTTTCAGCGACAGCGAACCGACGTCGACGCGTGGTTTGAAGCCCGCTATGACAGCGACAACAACGGCCTTTGGTCTTGTGGTATTGAGAGACGATGTTGAAGCGAAGGAGAAAGCCGACAGCGGCTGCTGCTTTGCAGATGTGGTTATACAGACGGCCTGGGACCAGTACGGAGGGGATCTCAGCCCCAAGAACCAGGAGGGCCTGAGACTGAGGAGAAGTGTCGCTCCCCGCGAATCGCACATTGACACCACTCAATGCTGTACCCTGGGAACAGCCATAAAAACCCGGTGCTAGACGAGTTTGGCTATAGTGCAAATGTTCGTGCAATGCTATCGCGGGCGACGGCACAATTGGATCTAGACCACCTTCTTCATCAGGCATGGGCTCGGGCTCAACCTTGTCGACTGCAGACTTCGAAGACCCCCTGTGGTTCCTCAGTCTGAAAATTCGGACCTTTTGTTGAAAACGCAGCATGTTTTAATTCGTTGGTATTCTTGTTCGATTCTTTCGAGGCCGCAATGTGTAGAGTCGCCAAGTGTAATAAAACATTTCAGCGATCATAGTAGCTTGGCTCCTCTCGACTTCAGCTAGGTTTTCCTATCGCAACGACAGCCCAGCCCTGTTCGTCCTCGATGTCACATCAGGCATTGGAACGCCATTGTGTTATCTTACTCACCCAATGAACACAGGCCCTGATGGCGTTCAAGCCTTCGGAGCGCTGCTTATCTCCAGCCTGTCCGGGGTTAGCCTCGGCCCACAAGATAACCATGATGTACGTGAGAATACAGCGACTGGTGTGTGCGTGTTTCAACGCCCAGCCTGGCACTTTTGTTGACATAAACGGCTCGACCGGCTGTCAATCATGCTGAGAACGTCAAACGATGGGCAATTTCTTCCCTATCGTTGATTGATTCAGGGTCCAACCAGACTTCAATTGCCTCCTGAACCATGATGCCGGGTTTAAAGTCCTTGAGCCAGAATCCTTCTGGAATATCGAGGGTTGAAGGTTGGTAGAATCTACCGGGCATGGATTATTCCAGGTACTTGTGCTCGTTTCGTCCTTTCAACTTGCTCAGCAGATACAGCAAGCATGTCAAAAGGTCCAATCTTTGATTTGATTGTCCCACTGAGTTGA
The DNA here is from genome assembly GCA_013396025.1 of Fusarium phyllophilum. NCBI lineage: Eukaryota > Fungi > Ascomycota > Sordariomycetes > Hypocreales > Nectriaceae > Fusarium > Fusarium phyllophilum. The sequence continues at coordinate 4,164 of JAAOAQ010000780.1, forward strand.
CCTGGAAATCAGTCTCTTGCAAAAGGTCCTTTGTGATGGAAGGCAAAGATGGTTCCATTTACCTCTGATCAGCCTCCATCACGTGGCGAACTTTTGTTAAGTTCTGCTCGGCTCACATCCACTGCAACCAGAAGTGATGGAACCTTTGATCAGACCACTAAAAGCTCTCGAAATCTCTGCCGAAAATTTCCAACTCAGGGTTCGTCATAGTCAAGAAAAACTATGAGGTGGTTTCGGGCAAAACGATGGAGAATTGGGACCTTTTGTACGCCAAAAAGATATATTGAATTGAGCCTGGCTATAGACATGCCGAACTGGTCTCCGCAAAGACCCACTGAATTCAACCACATCTGAAGTTCATGTGTAAGTGAAGTTTGACAGAATAAAGAGGTTTTCCCCTTTCGTCAACAATCACAAAGCTATCAACAAATGTGCCTAATGGACATAATTTCCGAGAAACACATAGGTACTTTTATAAGTTGTTCTTTGTATACCTTAGGTACTAACACAAGCCATTTTGACGTTTTGTCATACCGTACATCTTGCTGATAATGGAGAAGGTAGGTATTGTAGTGGAAGGGATTCTTGTATCACAATAAATCATTTCCAGCGATTCATACGTGCAAACAAACACTTTCAAATCATTTCAGGTTCCATGATCAAAGGCATGTAGTGTAAACTACGGCGTCTTCCCTGGAAAGCCAGTCACCACTGATCATTGCCAAGGATCTGATGGAAATATAATCTTATTTTCTGTTGCTTATCCATCACGGCTTCGCAGTCAAATACCTACGTAGCAAAACTTTCCACGTTGTGTCAATAATAACCCTGACTATGTGTACTTTGTTTGCCGTTGGCATTAACTCCTTCAAGTTACAAACACACGCAAGCTTGTGTATATGTGTTTGATTCACATAGTGGCAGCTTGTGTGGAAGCCAACTCCAACAGATGACGCACTGCTGCTGCCTACTAGGCATCTTCATTTCCCGGTTCACAGCAGTGGAGGTTATCGTTTCCTTCCACTTCAGCCAACTCTACCTAACTTTTTGATAGGTAGGTAAGATAACCTCACGGAAGCAATCGCGGGGTAGACATCTTGCAAGGTGCATCTAAACTCGCCACTCCCAAAACGACCGGCATCATGTCAACAACACCAGGAGTTTCCTTCAGAAAGGATGGTACAAAGACATTTATTCCACTCGAAAATAATCCAGAAGTTTTTACTAAACTCATCCACAACCTGGGCGTTTCCGAGAAGCTCGGTTTTTACGATGTCTACAGTATTGACGAGCCTGAGCTGCTTGCCATGATCCCTCGTCCAGTTCATGCTCTAGTCTTCATCACTCCTGCACCTATGTGGGCGCGCGTTCGCGAGAACGACCCAGGTTCAAAGGAGCTGAGTTACGATGGCTCTGGTCCAGACGAGCCAGTTGTGTGGTACAAACAAACTATAGGTCACGCTTGTGGTCTCATTGCTCTCCTTCACAGCGTGAGCAACGGCACAGCCAGGAGCTTCATCACAACAGACTCGATTCTCGATAAGATTCTCAAGGAAGCACAAGATCTCAAGCCTCTCCAACGTGCCAATCATCTCTACAACTCGATAGATTTGGAGAAGGCTCACATGGCTGCTGCAGTGACGGGTGACACTATAGCCCCTGCGAGCGAAGAGCCTAGCGGATATCATTTCATCAGCTTCGTTAAGGGCCAAGACGGTCATTTATATGATCTTGAAGGGGGTTGGGGAGGCCCGGTTGATCGCGGCACTTTGGACGAAGGTGATGATCTTCTCAGCAATAAGGCATTGGAGGTCACTGTCAAAAAATTTACCAAAGCTGCTGAGGGGAATCTTGAGTTCAGTATCATCGCGCTGGCAACTGTTCCACATGGTGCCTGAATATAAATCCCTGGAAACCGACTGGTCACAAGAAAGCAATGATATCAATACTTTACACCGGGTTTTCTCCTGTACGGTGGGTATTTCCTCCGTGCCTGTCCTGGAGCAACTGATCTGATTGGGTTTTCTCTGTGACACTCAGATACTTCCCAACCTGCCTAGGTGTATATTGCAGGTCTTTCGGGATTGTGTATCTGGTTTTTAGTGCTTAACATTTCACGACTGCCGTTGTGCAATAGAGCGAGTTGATACTTTCACAACTTGAATTTGTTACCCCAGTCCTATGCATAGATTGATCTGCCTATTGTGGCAGTTTCTTACCTGTTCTTGGGTTTCAATGAGATGCTGGCGTATCTGTCATATGGATCATTCACGTCAGACAGTAACTCGTGAGGTGGACTAACCACAGGAGGCGTTCAGACGTCACATAATAGATTGTGTGTATTCAGCAACCCGTTTTTCACTGTCCCTAGAAGGCCTGCGTCCAACACTTAACTCCAAGCCCCTCAGGGTTGTGGTAGTTGTTCAATGTTGAAGGCTGAGGCAAAAACATTATATTTCATGGTGTTGAGTACCTGCTTTGGTTGAGGGGATATTCCCTCCGCCTGACACTGCCCAGACTAGATGGCTAAGTGACTGTTCTCACCTAGCTAAAGTGTTTGTCGTTGAGATCAGATCATATCATTTCTCATGCTTTGGATAAAAGTTCGAGGGAGTTGGCTTGTCCTGCACTCTAGAAATTATTGTGACGTGACTAGTGAGGACATTATTCAACCTTCAACCTACCTAGGTAGTCAAGAAGGGTTTCTCTTGCGACGGTCGTGGGGACTTTGGACCCGGACTCAATCCTGAGTTAAAAATGCACTCTGCGACAACATTGTGTACCCTTTGCTCCTCGACTTTATAAACACTCATCTGAGAGTTCTCGGCTCTTAGAGAGGACGCCTTGGCTCAACGAGCAGAACTGCCTCGGGCATAATCTTCGGTCATGATTGAGTGAATACCTGGCTGTCTGGGTTCTCTCTTCTTTCGATAGGGATCCGGGATTTCGACTTTCATTATCTGTGTTCGTCTGTTGACTTCGTCGTCGAATCCATGCATGAGTGTCCCGATCAGCTTGTGAGCAACCACATCTTAAATATCGTGGTTCTGATAGAAATTACTGCCTCTTGTTCTGGCTGCTAATTACACTCCCAGAGGGAAATCTGGTAAGGATGGCGCATTCTGCGACGAGTTTTCGGAACGTGGCAGCACACCTGTTACATATATTATCGGGCATGCAAGTAGCCGGTTGACACATTATGAATCACTCGCACGAGGGTCTTCAAGCCTCCGAGTTCTGTCCTTTCTGTCCCACAGTAAGATTCTAGTACGCTCGCCAATTGTTCTTATCTTGCCGGTACTCATTCTATTACACAGATACAACATGATATTCATATCTCATTGGTTGATTCACCAATAAGTGTAGCAATCCAAGCACGACAGATGACTTGCCAATACAGACTAAGTAATAGGCTCTCATGTTTTCTTTTATTTGTTGTGGCGGATCAGAGTTGACTTGTTAACGACTCGATTCAACCCCCATAGACTATTCATAGGACAGTGCTGCCTCGAGCCCGGATAGTCTCGTACAACGACGAGTGAGGCTCTTTGCTCGAATCGGAGACAATGTCTCAGCCTTCAGCTACTAGCATTATTCATTCGACTGGTTACGATAAGCTCGGGGGTGTAAAGAATAAACATGGTCTTTTATGAGGGCTTGCAGGAGGAGGTCTGGTACTAGACTGAGCGACCAGAATTGCAATGGACAACCCGATGGTTCAGCTGGGAACTGGAACATCCACATGCAACGCTTGAAGACAAAGACTTCCTGCGATTGCAGTGCAGTGTACCAAATAGGTCCTATGGAGTGCATATGTATGAAGATAATGAGGTGGCTGGCAATATAATCTTACTAGTATGAGCTGCGCTTACCCTGCAGGCAACTGATTCTGTAGGACGGGCATATAAGCTTAGGTACACCAGACCTTAGTTATGGGGTTTAATCGTACCTTATGCAAATGCCATTTCTATGATTGGATATCGAGTTTGACACAGCATTCACTTAGTAGTGATACTTAAGGTAGGCTGCAAGTTGGGCCATCTACAAATACTATGGTACTCGGAAGCATAACCAATATCACATCATTTGCCATGCACAGCGTCTTTTTACGGTGAACATGCACCAGCACAGTACATAGCTTTGTGACTTGTCGAGGATTTACATGTATGCTGGTCACTTTAGAATAGGAGTAGTGATTCTCAATGGTCCCAACAGTCGTCGATCTTTACACACCTCATCAAACAGCTTGTCCCGCTCGGGTGCTTTAATTAGACACCACAGCCAGATCCATCTCAGCGACTGGTACGTACACACAGTCATGACAAGCATATACATGATTTAAGTAATCAGCAGCGGAGCAGATAGCCACATTTTAACGTGACGATGTCTTGACGGCGAGATCACGGACAGCACACGAGAATATGCGAGATGTTGGAAATACCATGTCGACCGGTCCGTTGATGGCCCCCTGCGATGTCAAATTTAGCACACGCCCCATGTTCCTTAGTTACTGGGTCTGTCCATCCACGGCACAACGTTAACCAGGATGATATGATTAACTTGACGAGATAGACCAAGAAGTACTCGACACTGTTCAGCCTTGCGCGCTTGTTCGGATAACCTAGATGCCGAGGACACACTAGATCGGAGTAAAACGCCCGTGGAACTGAACTGAGTACGATTTCTGCAAGTGAGCATGAGGCTATTGTCGAGGATGGATATAAGGAGTGACAGTCAATAAGCAGCAGAGTATCCAATAGTATCCAAGGACGGTGCCTTTACAGCACCCAGTTTTAAGCGAGAACTACCCATCCAATCCATGGAAGCGAGGATGGATTTGCACACACAACGGGCGTATATCCGTCGTAGATCATCCTAAACAATGATGTTTGAACTTTTCGAGATCGCGATGAGAGAGATCTAGCTATCCTCCGTGATACTGGGTCGTTTATGGAGTTGCTGGCACCCAATTAGATATATTTTATTGAAGGGATCGTCAATAGTCCCCCCTGGAGCAGTGATGGCCACCAGAACCGTGCATGGTGAGAATCCCTGGATTGACGGAAATAATACATGCATCGTACGGAGTACCGTGACGCCGTTGCCTTGAACCTAGTAGCTTCCATCTACCTCCAGAAAGATTTGTGAAATAAGGAGCTGCGGCAGACGATCCAACTGGAGACGAGAGAACGCCGTTCTAACAGGGATCACCTTGACTTTGGTCTCGCCAAGCCAGTTGTATCTGGAAGCGAACTCGAAAGGATAGGTGGATGGATCCATCCATCATTATGAATAAAGGGAGAGCCTGGGAGACTTTCATTCATTCCTCTCAAGGCGGGCGAGATTAGGCACAGATGCAACAAGCTTGCCCAAATCTTTAGCACAATGCCAAGTATCGGTGTGTATTCAATATTATTCAATGGCGCTCTGTAGTCTGCATACCGTCAGCTCATCAAGGGTTTTTTGTTCGCTGCACGTCTCAGTACATCCAATAGCTGACGCCGGCAGCCGGCAACAACAACTTGCCAGGTAAGCCCGGCAGATCGACGATGAGGTTAGAGGAGAATGTCATGACTGGACGACTTACAGCGGATCAAGCAAAATCACTAAAGCGACTAGCTCGAACGGTCTATCCCGGGGCATGGAAGCGTATTTGAAGGGTAGCCTCATTCGGCTCAGCGCTGAGCCTCGTCACCAAAATAGGAGTGGCTTCGTGGCGCGCACGTTGAGAAAACGTCCACTACTCGGTCTATACCCCTGACCCTGGCCTTCTTAGCAGGCCGAAAACCAAAAACTCGTCCCATGTCTATTTCACCGTCTTGCTAAAAGGGCTCGAAAGTCTGGCTCGTTTCGGCATTACGTCATCGATTATGTAGTCGCGGTAAAGAAACGCCGGGCCATCCGGAGTGTTGGTTTATACTTGTGGATTTCCCCTGCATCGGAAGCTCTTGTTCCTAAATAGCAACATTTCTGGCCTAGGCAGTAAGAAAACTTCCTTTTAGCGCCAGATAGAAATGGGATGGGAGATCATCAAGAAAAGCTTGTTCACTCTGTGTCAGTACGTGTTAATACCCTAGACGGTCCGAAGGGCACATTTAGGTATTCAAGATCGACAACGGAATCAAGTGATATTCCGATACCGTTCTATCGAATAAGAGAGATAGAAAGAGTGAAAAACTGGAGTGAATACCTAAATGTGCCCTTCGGACCGTCTAGGGGATACTACTCAAAACACACTCGACGACACGTACTCCTCAGTGGATGGTGACGGAATGTGGGTTTATTTCTGCAAGGTACGGCGCGACAAGACAGGGGATGTGTTTCCAGGATCCGCGATCGATCTAGGTAGGGAGTTGGCAGCAGGTACCTTTCAGGTACTGTTTTTTTCGACGGCATAGGTAGGGAGCCTGGAGGAAACTTTGAAAGTCCGCACTTCGCTGTGAGCCTCAGAGATTGTTGAGCGACTTCCTGACCAAACAAAGTCTGACAAGCTCCATCAGCAACTTTTGTCGCCAAGACAGATGAGGACTTGGACTAACCAGTTTCTGCCAAGTAGCGGGCTGCTATCCAGCTTGGCACTGCGGGAAGACAAGTTTAACCCCTGGTGGCCCTGGTAATTGAGCCATGGCGACGGAGAACACGCGTATCAAGGCCACTGCTCCGTGGGATGGGATTTGTAACTGAAGTTATTTTTGCTTGGAGATGGAACAACTCCATCCCTCTTCCGGCATAGAGTTTGAGGCGACGCCGATATGGTAAGACAGGTTCCTCAAATTCTGCGTTATCTGGTTTGTATAGCTGTAGGTCGAACTACCTAGAAAGACAGCATCCTAGAATCCTTTGCAGGATTTCAAGAATTGAGGTACGGAGGAGGATATTTGATGCATATCGTATTTTGACGACAGGATGGGATTTGCCTGACCGAAAGTTATTACAGCCGTCCAGTAACCCACTAACCAGATCAAGCAATGGCCGTTGAAACGAAGCACATACAATTCATCATGGACTGGCATGAGGTTGGTTTGTTTTAAACTCATTACAGCCAGGAAAGCATTCCCACAGCACAGACATTCAACGTTTTGAAACCCACATCCAACTTCCAGATCGAAGACTTTACTACGTATGTACGTAGATTTTGTTAAAATATCACATATATCTTCAACTTTACTCCTTAGATCGGCGTATGTATAGCAAAGCCAATTGTTAGCTTCTCATTGTGTGAGATAGGAGGACAGCACATGGAAACGGAGGACTTCAAATTCCCGGTTGGTGGGAGGGTTTATTAACGATGGGGAACTGTTCCATTGAACTCGCCCACTTATTATACAGAACTTGGCTCCTCTGGGGCGCAGCATGTGGGATGCCTAGATGCGTACATCGTGTTGTGTGATGCTCCACGGGGTTGCCCTGCACTCTGAGTGAGAGGGGTTTATCTTTGCATGTGCTTGTGTCTTGATATTAACTTTGATGAACCGTGAACTAGTCAATACGATGTCTAAACCGCCAGATACACTAGGGTTTTCTAGGCATGATGGGTTCTTAATGCAGCCACCCATGTCAAGCAATTGTTTGATTACCATCCAACTCAAGGAGTTTTGATGTGAGCCTTGTGTCGTACTGCAGCCGTTGTTGGCTGTCCGAATACCTATATAGTAGACTGGTATTATGGATCATGCCATGTGTGGTCTGCGTAGTATATAGCCAACTCTCATAGACAACTTGCACGAGATTGGAGCCAGGTGATCTATCGAGGCCCCAAGCCTGGGTATCTGCATATTTGGTTCATCATCAAACCTAATTACCGGCTGTCAACATCAATTTACCCGTCGTCGCGGCGTCAGATGGTCTGCTCCAATATCAGCGCAACCCCGTGCCGCACGACGCGGATGTCAGGATGGATGGAAGATGCTGGTAGGGATCATGATAAGGAATTTGGACAACGGACGGCGATGGAGGGTGAAAGACAAGGGCAGAGTCGGGAAGATTTGGGTTTGGACGGATTGAGGGCAATCGAGTTAGGTCCCATCTATTCGTACTAACCAAGCATTTGCTGGTGACTGACTTCTCGCTTCTGGGGTTTGCTTCGTATTCATTTGGCAGTGCGTGCGTGATTGATTCCCCTCGTTTACTTCTCCCTTGACTGAGCAGAAGCTTCTCCTCTTCACCCCCCCCCCTCTCTCTCTCTCTCTCTCT
>JAAOAQ010000783.1:0-11835 GCA_013396025.1 Fusarium phyllophilum
ATTAAAAAAGTAAAGGAAAACCTAACTTAAGTATATAATATAATAAACTTATAAAAGTAAATAAACTTATATTATTTATAATAAGTTAAGTAGTAAGTAGTAATGGAAAAAGTTAAATAAGCTAATAGTATTAAGTAGAAAGTTTATTAAAGATTTAGTTATAATTAGAGATTAAGTTTATAGTTAAATAAAGCTTTACTAAATGAGTTATAAAGGTTTTAAACATAAAGCTCAGTGCAGGCAAACCTTTTCTGGACAGAAGGGGAAAACATACAACGGCAGTATTGGCATTGGCAGCCTACTGACAGGCAACAAAGAAAGCGCCTCGGCATTGTGTTATCTTATATCTCGGCGCGACTAGACTATTGCTACTCAATGCTGATGTGGAGGCGCCGGCTTTATAACATTTTTCTTAATTATTAAAAAGATTTACTAAATGGTTACTTTATCTAAGGCTGCCTATATAATTAATGTAATAACTTAATTTAAAGTTTAATATTTTATAACTAACTATTAACACTTTCATACAGGCCAGCAGACTTAGGTAAATATATAAATAAAGTTCTAAACTGATTAAAGGCAGATATAAACTAGCATTCTACAGAAAATGAAAACCATTGGCAATTCCTTTATATTGCATGGTATAAGGGTTCCCCAACATGCCTCAAGTTCTCTAATCACAATAGGGGGGTGGAAAGACCATCCAAGCGCCTTGTGAATCATAAGTATGACCAGTTTCCATCAGTCTGATAGATTGGCATAAATATTTTCGATAAGCTGAACGTGCTTTTGACTGCGAGGCTTGATCTTGACAGGGAACGCAGGCTTGTCGTGAGCTTCCCAGAGGGTGTAGAATGTGTCGATCGGCGCACCCTATTCTAGCATTAGTCTCCCAACGTACCTCTAAGTTCTAGCAAGGTTAAATAGAAAACTCACCGGAACCTGTTCAAAATCAAAACAGTAGATCAGTCGAGCGGTTGCGATCCACACATTGGTATCTCCGACGTTGTATCCAGCGCATACTCGCCGACCTAATTTTATGACGTAGTTAGCATAGGGTTTGACGACTCTACTGTGTAGAATATGACCGCTATCTTTAGGTATGGAATGGCTTCGTACCTGCTCCAAAGGCCCAGTGGCCCTTGAGAGGGCTTCTGAGATGTTCGTTCAGGAATCTTTCCGGTTTGAAAGTGAGAGGGTCCTCGTATTCGTCGGGGTTTAATGCGATAGCCCATGGGTTCCAGACGAAAACTGTACCGGCTGGGAACTTGTAGCCCTCGTACTCATCATCTTTGATCAGTTCCCGGGCCGTACCAGATTGGATGAAAGGCCTCCATCTCAGGATTTCTTTAGTGACGGCAGACAGGTATGGTAGCCGATCGCGGTCACTAAACTCTGGTAATCTTTCAGCGTCACCGCATACGGCATCTAGTTCTTCTCTGGCTTTCTTGACCCAGTCGCCGTAGATAGCTGCTGCTGCAATGCCCTGACCGATTGCCACGCGGGAAGTATCGCTACCTGCCTCCATGAGGGTTCCGAACACAAAAACCGTTTCAAGTTCATTGGTATCGATATCGCCTTTGGCCTCCATGTAATCGATTGCAAAGCATGGCTTGGCGGTCCCGTCCTTCATCCTCTTCTTGAGGAGTTCTAGCTCTTGGCAATACATTCTGTTCCCAGTTAGCATCTCCATTTGCTTCCTGTCAATTGGATGAATATCGGCAACGTACTTTCTGGACCTTTCGAAGGTGGCGAGGCCGTATGGACGCCACCACTGCATCCATGTCGGGAGGTTCGCCAACCAGTGAAACATGTCGACTAGATTGGCTCCTGGCTTTATGTTTCGCAAGAAGATCTGTAAGGACGAGAACAATTCGGCCATCGAGGGGTCCTTCATATTCGATACTCGGCCGAAGACGACGGAGAGGATAACTGAGTTTGCAAATTGTTGGTTTGCACGGTACCACATGTCAGGATGGTGAAGATAGTCATGCAACAAACGGCGTGACTCGATATCCTGGTACACCTGGAACTTGTCGGCCTGGCGTGAGTTCAGAACTTGATGCATAATCTTGCGGATACCACGCCATCTATCGCCATATGGCATGAGCAGGAACCGGTTGTTTCCCGACATCAGCTCTTGAGCCATGGGGGACCGCATACGGGAGGCGTAAATCGCTGAGCGCTTTTCCAGTAAATCCTCTACGACTCTGGAAGAGTTCAAGTAAACCCATGTTTTGCTACCAAGCTGGAGAGAGAACCTTGAAAGACAGGTGAGCTATGGACGCTTGAAAGGCTTGGGGGCGTTGTTTACATTTCTCCATGTTTCTCCGCCAAGGACTTGAGCCACATGCCTGACGGGTAAGGTACCTGAAATATGTTGCCCAGGATTGGTAACCCCGGGACGGTGGGAGGTAACTTGTAAGTTTTGTGCCATTTCCAAGAACGATAAAATCCGTATGAAAGCAGGCCTAAGACGATCAAGCTCAGGACTGCCGAGACTGATTGACGTTGGAAGTCTGCGCGATTCAGCAGGAGCTGCAAAGACAACCTGTCATGGACTGGTGAATACGACATTGTGTGAAGTAGAGAGGAGGAGTGCAGAAACTCTAAATTCTGTGTGGTGATAATAAGCTCTCAGCTACAGGTCTCGACTACAAATAAGAATGCAGAAATTAGAATCATAGGTCAGCTTGAGAACAAGGATTCCTGAGACTATATGCTATTATGCTAGAGCGACGTGGTTGGCGTGCCGAGTGTTTACTCGTTTTGCTGAGGTGCAAAAAAGTAACCAGTAGCGAGTGGCCCGAATCCCTGACAAATTTCGGACAAAAACCTTGTGGGTCGCGGAAGCGCCGGATAGAATTTGAACTCGGAAGACAAGAAGCTCGTCAGCCTGTTTTTGTGGGTGGGGACCCTCGGTTTGTCACATCGTAACTGCCCATGCCCCATGTCCCTCCCCTTCAAAAATTGCACAGCCGGTGGCCCCGCACGGATAACTTCCCCAGTGCGATTGCGGGAAGGGCTTGAGCATCGCTGACAACAAAAGCCGGAGCCTACAAGTAGAGTCCGAGACTGTCTGGCACGGCACGCTCAGTTGGTAGGGAGGGGGGGATCAGCGGCTGAACGTGGAGCCTTCTCGCGTCTTTGGAAGCTTGATAATGCTCACGCAAAACCACGTCGACGTACGCTCAATCGTTCATTGTGATCTGCCGCTAGTTCTGTATTACGATTCCCAAGATACATCACAGCCTCCTCAGAGCACCATGGCTACCAAGACCAAAAACACGACACCAGCTTCAGACATCGTGAGGCCGGCCGCCCTGTGCCATATCGTACTGCGGACCAAACCTGAGAACTACGACAAAATGGTCGACTGGTACGTCCAGTTTCTCGGAGGCTGGACCACGCACGCAGCAAAGGGGATCACCTTCATTGGATACGATGAAGAGCATCATCGCATTGGTATCGTACCACGAGCTGATGCCGTTCCGCGCCCAACAGACAGCCGCCCTATTGTGGGTCTGGGCCATGTGGCATTTGGCTATAAGAATCTGGCCGACTTGGCGACATGCTACGAGCAGAAGAAGGCGGCAGGCATTCGCCCAGTCTGGACCGTCAATCACGGTCCAACAACCAGTCTATACTACCGAGATCCTGACGGGAATGAGGTCGAAACCCAGGTCGACAACTTTGACACCGTCGAAGAAACAATTACCTTTATGGAGGGACCCGAGTTCGAGGAAAACCCGATGGGGGTAGATTTTGACCCGGACGAATTTGTGAAGCGGGTGCGCAGCGGTGAAGATGAACGCTCCATCAAAAAGAGACCAAACATTGGCCCGAGAACTACGAGGTGATCTCGGTCCCATGAACTATGACCGTGCTGGGGGCTGCTGATTTCGTTGGGTAACCAGCCTCTGCCATGATCTTACTCTATAGCAATAGTCCTTAACCTGAAATTCAACTCGTGTCTCAAACCGCCTGCAGTTTGCTGATGCAGTATGTCTCGGCCCTGACTCCTCCAATCATTGTCCTTTTCTTCGTTACACTTCCGCAGCCGACATTTTGGTCATGTTCACTAGGCTTGCTTGAAAGATGTCGACTTTGTATCCCAAATAGGTTTGAACAGTAGCGATCTGTCGAGGATTGTTTAGCTCATTGGCGTTGCTGGTCTTGCTTGCTGGTTGGTGTCATTGATGCGAAATACTCCATACAGGTGCCATAGCTCTTCAGAAGAACCCACTGCGGCACCAATGACAAGCAAGCTGTGGTAGGATCATGAGGTAAGGAGTTAGAAGAGGCTTCAACTTAGTAAATGTGCCTTTGATTGTCTTGTCTTTATCCGTGCTCCTACAGCTAAACTGACAATATACAGCCCCTCCATTTTTAGCAGCCACTGTTCCCGATACTGCGTCGCTCATCATCAAGGCCCGTCTACCAACTTCATCCAGCTCAAGCTGTCCTCAAAGCTCGATCTGTACGGTCGCATCTGTGCACTATCTGAGCGGTCCGCCCGTGAGGCAAAGCCATGTACCGTCCCTCCGTACACAGAGATCTTGTAATAAACCTTCCACTCCGCAGCAGCCTTGAACGTGTCTGCAATTAAGGATGGGGTGAATACGTCGGACTCTGTGACAGCTGGATTAGACGTCCTGATCTACATCGCGTGGCAAACCTCGAGGGTAGGATATAGCGATCCCGGTCTGGGGTGTACGTACCTGCGCAACAAATCATGACTGGTCGTTGCAGGTTCTGCCAGTCTTCTTCTTCAACAAATGACTGTGAAGGGAAGAATGTATGTTAGAATATCTGTAGAAGCGTTCCGGAGGGGTTCTGCTGCTGCACAAGAGAGCCTATACTAATGGTAGGGAAACGAACCGGGTGCATTGTGATTGCCGAAGTAATTTTGTTTGATCTCGCAAGACGGAGAGCAAATTTCCCTCCGAAACAGTGGCCCAATACATGAATCTTTGCCGACTGGCCAACAGCCTCTCGGAACGCTACGAAAAAAGGATGCAGCAGACTTGATATCTTAGCCTGGGGGTGGCGGCTGAGCCAAACACCCATGTCGGTGTTTCGGATGATTTCTTTCTCCTACTCGGCAATGGGCGATCAGTAACAGGCAAGGCATTCTGTAGATAATTGGCTGCCCGATTCGGCCTACCTCTGGGCTGAATTTACTGTCATCAGTCCCGGGTTTGTAAGACATGATAATATCCGGCAAAGCGTCTCCTGTTCGGGCTCTGGTTAGAGCACGTCCTAGATGCCTCAAATTCCTTTTTCTCAGGTAGATCACCTTGAAAGTAATCGACAATCGTCGTGTTGTAGCCTGTGGAGATTTCCTCACGTCAGCGGTCGTTCGGATTCTTGGGCCGCAGTGGCCACACTGTAAGCAGCGAGAGAAGACCAACCAAAACTGGCGTACTCGTCGGCGAGAATTTTGCTGTGGGTCGAGAGGCCAAAGACGTCCGGGAGGAAGAGAATTTCTCCTTTCACGTCGGCAGATGCAAGCGCCTGATACACATTGAGTCCGTATAGCGTCTTGGTGGTGCCTTTGAGCTCGCGGTTACCTATTACGAGCGACGAGGGGTCAGCAAGCCAACAGATAATCCGGTATTGAGATGGTTCTGGGGAACGACGGAGGTGATGGTGAAAGCTCCGAAGTTGAGACTTACGGTCACCCGGTGTGCCGGTGAAGCAGTCACAGGTCGACATATCTGCTTGTTAGGGAAATACCGTAGCAAAGGTTAAGATTTGGTCGGGAAGACGACAAATCCAGCTCGTGTGAGGATTATGAGATTGGCAAGCGGCCGATGAGAGGGTAGGCGATAGCGTATGGGCCACACCAAAAGACAGCAATATATGCAGTCTCTCGCCGGTGATGGCGTTGGATGGGCGGATGTTTGAAGGCTCCCAGTGCCTGTTAATTTGCCAGTAAGCGAATGGGAATTGGCACTCAGGACCCCGGCAGTTCTGCGGCGGCCGACCTAAAGATCGGGAGATATTGTGACCGCCGCATACAGCGGTTGCATCCGTCTGTCTGTACTGTACAACTCTTGGGGGTTCTGCCAGTGGGTGGCCCGGTTGCGAGTGAGGGGCCGATGGGCGAACCTCGGGCGCTAGGTAGGCCCCGTGGGCCCGTAGGTCCCATGACGGGGATCCTAGCAACTCGGTAGCGCGTGGAGAAGTTTGGACACAGCCGACTGGAGGCACCGTCAAATGTGTTTTGCTGACGTCAAAGAGTTTGCAAGGGTTAGCGCCAGGAGCACAATTAACTCCAACTTCTTACCCCGGCAAGCTCTGGCCAAGGTGCATGCAGTCTAGAGGTTCTCGAAACTGGCCGAGGCACATTCAACCAAATGTCCTTGACCAAGTCTTGATTGAGCCTTTGAACTTTTGAACTTTCCCCAAGTAGCACAATGTCTACTCTCGGATAGCGCGATACTCTCGCATGTTTCGCTTCAATTGATAGGGATTAGAAAACGGAATGTGTTCTAGGTCTATATCGCTATGCCTTCTAATAGACTTTTCAAGCGTCCTCTAAAACTATCTTATTCCTCAGAGTACCAATGCGCGAGATAGTAACCTCGACAACATCCCCATTCTTGAGCCACGGGGAACCAGGCATCTTAGCCGCGATGCCACTTGGCGTGCCTGTCATGATGACCGTTCCCTTGCGCAACGTGATTCCCCTAGAACAGTGGGAGATGATGTCTCGGACGTTGAAGATCATGTCGGAAATTGGAGACTCTTGCCGGACCTCGCCGTTGACCTTGGTGGTCAGATGCAGAGACTCCGCTGCCGCGACATGAGGGGATAGAATCGTCGGCCCAATGGGGGCGAAACCGTCAAACGATTTAGCATAGCAGAACTGACCTCCTGCTCGAGGTGGCCGTTGCCAGTGACGGGACGACAGATCATTGCCGACCGTATAACCAAGGATGTGATCCAGGGCGTCTTGCGGTTGGATGTCCTTTCCATCCTTCCCAATGATGATGCATAGCTCACCCTACATAAGGTCAGTGCTAGCCGTTCGGGATACTTCAAGCCATCCATACCTCGTAGTCCAACAAGTGCGCCTCCTTGGGTACGGTGATTGTATCGTACGGACCGGCGAGCGCGTCTGGAGAGCATCAGCGCTTAATTCTTAATTCGGATATCCTGGGAACCGCATCATCTTACCTGCTGGCTTCATGAAAATAACCGGATTTGCAGGTATTTCCATCTTGTCGATTTCTGTCAGTTCATGGTTCGCGATTTGAGGTGCGCTTCACTTGACTCACATTGGCCTCGTTGACATGCGCAGCATAGTTCAGCCCAATGCAGGTAAAATGGGGTACGTGCGGTAGTGGTGCCAGTAACTAGAGCCAGTCAATACTGTCTAAAGTTTGATTGCGACAAAGGATACCACTTGCCTTCTTGACGACTGCTGTCTTGCCAGTCTCTCGAATGTTCTCAATCTCATGGCCCAAAACCTCCACTACCGAGCCTTCGATGTTGTCCAGAGACTCCGGGGCCACCTGTCCATACCACTCGACTGAGTTCTCATCCAAGAAGCGGATGAGGTTGGTGAAACTTGATGCTGACATTGTTGGATCTATTGATTTTGGCACAAACTTCTGATGTTAAAGCTGGGATCGCTCCTCATCTACCTTGATGTCCGACTTTAGAGCTAGCCCTCTGCATGAATCGGGAGTGTCGGGATCGGTTGTCGGCAGGTCTTTTTAGGTTGGCCTCTCACATGTCGTTTTCTACTGTTCCGGTGGACTTCTCGGGTCACGCTCGCCGGATTCTGGTTGCCGAGCAATCTAGGCTTAAAAGATTCATTAGCGTTTCTATGATTTAGATAACTCTGTTTCCAAACGTAACATTCTATTATTCTTCCGTCATTGCTTTTATCCTCCGATCAGGCCCACAGAACCGCTGCCCCAGCACATCGAGCTATCCGACAAGACTATGACGACAACCACTCCCCTACCAGCGGTGGTTATCGTCGGAGGTGGGCCAGTAGGCCTGCTCCTTGCTCTGTTGCTTGCTCAGAAAGGCATACGGTCTGTCGTGCTGGAAAAGGACGAAGCATTAAACAAGTCTCCCAGGGCGGTTGCTTTCTCTGGCGCAGTTCACCATGTCTTCCAAGAGGTTGGAATATATGACGCCATACTGCAAGACGCTGCGCAGACACCTGGCTTCTGCTGGCGGAAGCTTGCCGAGGATGACGGTCGAGGAGGTAAAAGACTGGGCCAGAAACTGGCTGAGTGGCGTCTTGGAGAGCCAAACGAATCCGGAAACTACAACCCTGGCGAATTCGTCCTCCAGTATCCCCAGAGCAAGATCTGCCAACTGCTTTTGGATCGGGCTTTGGAGGCAGGTCTTACGACGTTTCACTTTGGGATGGAGCTATATGCCATCGATCAGAGCAAGGACGGGGTTGTTGCCTACGTGAGGTCAAAGGAAGGGAACTTGGAATTTCGAGGACAGTACCTGGCCGGGTGTGATGGAGGGAGGTCGGTCATTCGCCGGCTAATGGGTGCCAAGATGTTTGGACACTCCTGGGCAGAGCGATTCTTGACAACCGATATTGTGCGCACGCCTCCTGTGGTCGAGGAGATGAATATCGACTACATCATGAACCCGGACTACTGGGCCATATCAACGCCGCTCGAGCGTGCAACGCCAGGAAAGCGTACGCTATGGCGCTACAGTATGGCAATCACCAACGACGACATTCCTGACGAGGAGGTAACCAAGCCCGAGTTTATCAACAAGATGCTCTTGAAGCATGTGGATGGACCACGACCGGCAGATTTCGAGGTTGTGAATATGAACCTTTACCGAATGCACCAACTTCTTGCGAACACCATGTACCGCAACAAATGCTTCCTTGCCGGCGACGCCGCTCATCTCACCAACCCTATCGGCGGCCTGGGCCTCTGTACTGGAATGCTAGACGCGGATGCACTCGGGCAGACCTTCGATCTGGCGCTGAATCGCTACGCCGGCGACCCAAAGGCTCAAGAGGAATGTTTCACAGCCTACTCCATTGCGCGACGTCGAGTATTCCAGACTGTTGTTCATCCCTCAAGTTCTGCGTCCAAGACACGTCTTTATTGCGGAAACCCCGACATTGTCGCTGAGGAGGACTGGTATATGCGCACCCTGCGTAACGGGAACAGAAATGCTATTAACCAAATGCATGACGGCCTTATCAACTACTGGAGAACGAATATGGCAAGTGAGTTGATAGATGGCAATTACATCAAGCGCACAGCATAGTCCTATATTAGTCATAAGTAGTCGCAATTTACAGACGTATGGTACTTAGCCGATGGTCCCTCTCAACTTCAGGCTGATGATCCAGGTTGAAGTCTTTAAAGTCGGGTTGCATGACTTCTATAACTTGAGTCTTTTTTAAAGGGACTGCTAGAAGACACGAAGCCACGAAGATCCTCTAAACATAACAGCCGTGTACATCTGTCAACTGCACCCAACGTCTTTGTGTAATATCACAGATGGGCAATTGTCCAGTCACTTTAGCGTCTGGATAGTATGGATATCGTTTAGTATACCAACGTGCATTTTGGTAATATGCAAACATTACTATCGCATCAACTGTATTCGCCGCTGTCAACAAAGGAACGTGAATCTATGCCTCATAGGCAGCAGTAACTGTGAACGGTAGCTACTCATTAATTGCCTGACTTCCCGCCCCTGCATTTAGAGAAGAACATGAATGAGGCAAATGAATGTACCATTGAGTCACTAAACACTTATGTCAGGCACATCCCTTACGGTGCCACTGCTCTATAGGCCAATGTGCAACACGACATGTCACTAGAAGCCTGGTTGTACTGACGTAGTTCCGAGTCCCTCGGCTATTTGGCGCAAACAGTTCCGTGGCGTTTTTGACCATCTTAGGCCGAGGGTTTGCCTATTGTTTCCGAACTGGTTTTCTGAGCTCTAACATGCTGTGCGTAGTATCCGTTGTATGGCCTATGTCCCTCAGGTGCTGGAGTTGCATTGGCCCTTACGAAACAACTATGGTAGTATTCGCTTCTCACAAGGTTAAACTATGGTAGTACTTGCTGTCCATAAGGTTAAGCTTACAGAACAACATCGTGAAGAGAGTACCACATACATGGAGGGATGTTTGGGATTGGTCCGGAGTGCACTTTCACCTGCTACTTACCAGTCATTCTGTCGGGGCGGAAGAGTATCGGGTTCGGGAACTGTGGGTGCGCCGGTTGCCGACTGGCTCCGAAATTACATTTCGGCATCATTACTGATTCCATTTTATCAGCACTAGAGAAGCTATATAGCAACCGTACGAAAGTTGCATGGTTCTGAATCATAATGGTAGGTCATTATACTACCCCATCTTTCATAGTAGTCAACTCTACATTTGTTCTCAACATGACAGAACAGCAGCCCCCCCGCATTCACAATGAGATTTATCCATTCCTTCATCCGTCAAAGTTTAGAAACTCTCTGAAAGGACAGGTTGTTCTTATTACTGGTACGCGTCTTGAAGCACAACTGTTCTCTGTCTGATACCCTGTTCTTTTCTTATTCTCTAACGCTCCCCAGGTGCTCTTGGTACTATCGCCGGCGCCGTCGCAGAAAGCTTTGCTATTGCCGGCGCCAGTCTCTTCTTGTCCGATATAAAGTCCTCGCTGCCAGATTCTACGAAGGAACATCTTTTGCATCTCGGTGCTGATGCAGTGCGCTATTCGCGCTGCGACGTCGGCAACCCAACAGACTGCGAGGAGCTGGTGAAACAAGTAAATAGTGATCAGCACTGCGCTATGGGACGTTTAATAACCGATTGCAAAAGGCCACTTCCACCGCAGGGGAGGTTGATATTCTCATCAATGGTGCGGGAGTTGTTGGTGTCCGCGTGGTATGTGTCCCAAGTATTTGCCTCAACATAAGAACTAAGCCAAAATACATCTTTAGTTTCATAAGCAGGATCCTGATCTTTTTTTCCGAGACATGGCAATCAATTTCAACGGCCCGCTAGTCCTGATACGTTCAGTCCTACCCAGCTTCATTGAGAGACGCCGAGGGTGCGTGATCAATATTGCTTCCAAGGCGGCCACCATGAGCTTTCCATTCAACATTAGTTATTGTACCAGCAAGGCAGCTTTGATCAAGTTGACAGGCGCCATCCAAGCCGAGGTCGATGAAGTTGCGCCATCATCCGACATCCACTTGTACGCGATCCATCCCGGCGCGGTGCGTTCGGGCATGAGTACAGCAGGTCAGTTGATACGCGGGTCCAATCAGACCTTGTACGCTAAGGAGATGCTGATGATGTGTGTAAATAGATGGCCAGCGGGATGCAGCACTCAAAGACTTTCCTCAAGTTACTTCTCGCTTCGCAGAGTGGAAGAAAAGGTTCACCGGCTCACCGCACTTGGTTGGCATGTCGTGCGTGGCTCTCGCAACGGGCATTGCAAAAGATGCGCTGAGGGGCAGATACTATGACGTAGAACAGGACTTGGAGGACGTCATCGCTCAGACACCGTTGTTGAAGGAGGATCCGCTGCTCCACACGCTGAGCACCAGTATGCTCGGGTCATTCGAACGCGAGGAGGGTGCTGTGGCCAGAAAGGCGGAAGAGAGCTTTGACTTTCCTGGCTTTTAACTACAATTTTTATTAGATATTGAGTTTTTAAAGAGTAATATAAATTTACAAACCTGTCTAGGCCAGCTACTTTTAAGAGATATTTAACTAAATTTAATAATATAATATAGTTAATAAGTAAGTAGGTTATTTAAGTAAGTAAGTCACTTTCCTTAACCTTTTTAACCTATAGCTTAAAAGCTTAAGCT
>JAAOAQ010000785.1:0-11173 GCA_013396025.1 Fusarium phyllophilum
GGATATTAATAAGAGCCATGAGATACAAGACAGGATAATCAGTAATATAGACACTTATAGGGAAAACAGCTACTGCCCTTATTTGTTCTATTATAATATATATATAGTAAGCCATTGTTATAGTCTACAAAGGCATAAACGGTCCTATTTGCAGCACACCAAGTAGAAATATATACATATAATGTCATAGTGCTATTATTAGCTCAAGTTTCTTCTATTAAAATTTATTATTCAAGAGCCTGACCGTCTCATCGATTGTGGTCACCTCAAGCTGGAGATTTCGCCGTGTAAGTCATTGGCCAATCAGAGAGTGGTTCTTGTCCCACTAATAGGTCGAAGTACGTACCGCATTTCAAGACCTGTCTGGGTGCAGCTTCTCAGATTCTCTTTCATCGCGAATGCAACAAGACCAAGTTGATACGCCCAAAACTTCCTACACCATCATCGCAACCCGCCTTCCTCTCGCCCGCGTAGATAATATCACACAGGCTCGCTTAGATTCTGCGATTGATTATGTCACTTGGTCTATGAACCACTCGATGAGCTGATCCTCCTTTAACTCGAGGCGCATTGCTACCAGCTCCAAGCGACGCGTTCCTCGAACCAACTTTTTTACTCCCGAACGAACAACACCACTCTTTTATCCTCACGCCACTCTTTGCCCACAATGTCTTCTTCGCAAACAGCCGCCGCGAATGATGTCAATGGCGGAACAAGGTCCACGCCGGTCAGTACCCGATTTACTGACATCCCTTCCGCCATCGACATCCCCGTGCAAGGTGACCAGGAAGATGAGGCTGTCGAAATCGACCTCGAGGACCTTGTCGACGACCCTACCGAACTCTGTACCCTCTTCGAGAACGAGCGCGCCGCAAAAACCTACTGGATGACCGTCGCTCTAGCTTATGCCAAACAACACAAGATCGATCATGCCATCGAGATGCTCCAGCGAGGCGGCAGCGCCATTCAAAGCAACAGTTCCAACCCGCGCGATAAAGTCAGCATGATCTGTTGTCTATGTTGGATGTATCTGTGGAAGAGCAGAGAGGCTCCCCGTGTCGCACCCGAGGGCACCTCTGTGTCTGAGGCCAAGACAAAGGAGTATTATCTTCAGCTCGCGACATCCTCCCTCAACGATGCCGCTCGACTCAACCCATCGTTTCCTCCCATCTTTCTCGCCCGCGGCGTTCTCCTTCTTCTACGAGCCTCTTTGCAGGCACCGTCCAAAACTACTGGAGGCATCGGTTCCGAGAAGCACGAGCTCCTTAAGACTGCCGTGAAGTCCTTCGATGATGCCCTGCGAGTCTCCCAAGGAAAAAACATGCTTGCACTGATGGGAAAAGCTCGTGCTTTATTCTCAATGCACAAGTACCCCGAGTCGCTCACAATTTACCAGGATGTTCTGCAAAAGATGCCTGACTTGGTTGACCCGGATCCCCGAATTGGTATCGGCTGCTGTTTCTGGCAGCTTGGCTTCAAGGATGACGCCAAGTTGGCTTGGGAGAGGTGCATTGAGATCAACCCTGATTCAAAGGTTGCCAACATTCTTCTCGGCCTCTACTACTTGGATGCGAGCGGTCACGTACCAGTAAACAGCGACGAATTCCTGAAGCTCTACAAGAAGGCCATGACGGAATACACGCAAAAGTCTTTCAAACTTGACAAAAACCTCCCCCTTACCTGCTCGACTTTTGCCGGCTACTTCTTGTCTCGAAAGTCGTGGGACAATGCCGACAAGCTGGCGCACAAAGCTATTCAGTACACAGACGTCAATGCCATTGCCAGTGATGGCTGGTACATGCTTGCGAGAAAAGAGCATTATGACGGTGATACGGAGCGTGCGACGGATTACTATCGCCGTGCCGATGAAGCTCGCGGAGGTACTGAGACGGGCTACCTTCCTGCTAAATTTGGTGTTGCTCAGCTCTCAGTTTTGAAAAATGACCTGGGAGAAGCCAAGCTTCGTTTGGAAAAGATGATTCAACAGTCCAAGAACCATGAGGCTATGATTCTCCTGGGCACACTGTACGCCGAGGAAGTCTTCGCTAACCAGGTAAGCGATAGCAAGGAGGACAAGTCTGCTGAACTCAAGAAAGCAACCACGCTTCTCGAGGGCGTACGGAATGCTTGGAAGGACCCGAAGAAGGCATTATCGCCAGATGCCTCAGTTCTCCTCAACTTGGCACGCCTGTATGAGACGGATCACCCTGATAAGGCTCTGCAATGCTTGCAACAAGTTGAGCAACTGGAATTGGACCAGGTCCCGGCATCTGAACGACCTGAAGATGTCACTGATGAGGTCGAGATCAAGGCTGCGCTTCGCAAGTCGCTGCCCCCTCAATTACTCAACAACATCGGCTGTTTCCACTCACAAGCTGAGAAACATGAGCTTGCGAGTGACCTGTTTGAGGCCGCGCTAGGTGCTTGCATGAAGATTGGCGAGAAGGACCCTGATATGGACACAGATGCCCTAGTATCCACAATCAGCTTCAACTTGGCTCGAAGCTACGAATCTAGAGGTCTCACAGACAAGGCTGTCGAGGTGTACGAAAGTCTCTTAGCTCGCCACGACGATTACACAGATGCTCGCGCCAGACTTGCCTATATCAAGCTCAGGAAGAACCCAAACAAGGAAGGTCCCGACGCTGTCGCCAAGTTGTACCAGGAGAACAATACCGACTTGGAGGTCCGGGCCTTGTACGGCTGGTATCTGGGCCGAGTTGGCTCAAGGAAACGCCCAGCCAACCTCGGCGAGGATAATGAGTTCCGCCATTTCAAGCATACACTTCAAAACTATGACAAACATGATAGACACGCTCTCGTGGGCATGGGTAATCTGTATCTCATGCAGGCACGAGAGATGCGCCGTGAATCGGACTCGGAAAAACAAAAACGAAGTGCAACCTACGGTAAGGCTGTTGAGTTTTTTGACAAGGCGCTGTCGCTGGACCCAAAGAACGCTTATGCTGCGCAGGGCGTGGCCATTGCTCTTGTCGAGGACAAAAAGGATTACAAGGCGGCACTGGGGATTTTCAACAAGGTCCGAGAAACTATCAGGGACTCCCACCTCTATGTTAACCTGGGACACATATATGCTGAGCTCAGACAATACTCAAAGGCCATTGAGCACTATGAGATTGCGCTTTCCAAAGATGGCAAGGCCAACGATGCAACAATCCTCACTTGTTTGGGTCGAACATGGTTGAATCGTGGACGGACCGAACGTGATGTGGATGCACACATTAAGGCGCTTGAGTGTGCGCAGAAGGTCAGTGGCCGCTCTCATACTTCGTTGCACTTTGTACATATGCTTACTCCTAATGAACAGGCTCTCGAGGTTGCTCCTGAACAGATGCATTACAAGTTCAACGTGGCTTTTGTGCAAATCCAGCTTGTTACCATGGTCCAAGGATTACCAGAGAACAAGCGTTCGACAGAGCAGCTCGAAAAGGCCGCTGAGGGCCTCGAGGCTGCTATCGCGTCACTGGATGAGATTGCGACGCATCCGCAAACCCCTTACCCTAAGCACGATGTCGAGCAGCGTGCAAACATGGCCCGTAACACCTTGCGTAAACAGCTTGAGCGAGCCATCGGTAAGCAGAAAGAGTGGGAGGAGAAGAACAAGGAGAAAATACAGGCAGCCAAAGAGCTACGAGAGGCTGAGCTCCGTCGCCGTGAAGAAACTCGTCAAAAGGCTTTGGAAGCAGAACGGGAGCGACAAGAAAAGATTAGGAAAGAACGTGAGGAGATTGCTGCGCAAGATAAGGCTCTGGCTGAAAAGCGCGCTGAAGAGGAACGGGCTCGCGCCGAGGCCGAAATGACGACTGATAGCGAGACGGGAGAGAAGATAAAACGAAAGCGGAAGACCGCTCCAAGGGCCTCGGGCGAACCAAAGCCCAAGAGATCAGGAGGAAAGAAGAAGAAGAAGAGTGACCGTCAAGACGATGAGTCCGAAGAAGAAGAGGAACGTACAAAGAAGCGCCGTCGTCTGACAAAGAAAGAATCATCCAAGTTCAAGTCGGCCGAGATTGTTGTTGACAGCGACGAAGAGAACGAAAACGAAGATGATGAGCTCGAGCGTGCCGAGAGAAACATCGATCGCGAAGAGACACCTCTATCTGAGGCTGAGGAGAAGGTTACCGAGGATGACAAGATGGAGGTCGACGACAGCGCCAACCAGGAAGGCGAAGACGATGACGAGGAGGAGATCGCTCCGCGCCAACAGCACAAGCGAGCTCGTCGTGGACGTGTCGTTGACAGTGACGAAGACGACAATGAGGATGGGGATGCACCTGCGCAAGCTTCTGGTGACGAGTCTCGTCCTGCTGCAGATACAAGCATGGCCGACGCAGACGAAGACGAGTAAAGGGAACCACGAGTTGATAATTAAGAATGTAACTTTGCTAATATAAGCTGAAAAAGGATTCCCTCCGATTGGGATTGTTTGTATCATAAGTTAGATGGTTTTTACATCATGGCGTAGGGATGAATGGAAAGCGAATTTATCACAATTGGCCATTTAGACTGTGGTGTGCCCCGACAGAGATGATACTTGAGATTAAGTGATTAAATTGTGGTATACAACTGGCGTGAATTGACATGTCTTCGCGTGTCGTGGTTCTTCATCTATTCCTAGGATGTGCGCCTCCTCAGCGGCCGTGTCCCATAACTTCAGATTTTATGGATCATTACGTCTCTTGTAAGCTCATTTTCTGTATATATATATTTATATTTGAGGCGGCTGGATTTTACATTGCTATTGATGAGCCTTGTATGATTCCTTACTCAGAGGAGTAAAGGATTGGCACAGGTTGTGAAGCTGGAGAAATAGGTATGCTTAGAAGGCAAAGACCTGGTCAACGAGCTTGCTGACAGGACGGGCCTTCTTGAAGCCAAGGCTCTCTGTTGCCTTCTTGAGACCGCTAATCATGGGAGGAGGACCGCACAGAAGAATCTTGACGTCATCGGCAGGCTTGGGAAGATATTTCTAGAACATGGTCAGTCGCTGAAAGTAGCAAAGTTGACGCGCCAGAACTTACGTCGATCATGTCGGCAGTGACGTAGCCAACGCCGCCAGTCCAACCCTCCTCGGGCTTGTCGAGGACGTAGTGAACGCGGATACCAGAGTCCTGCTTAGCGAGAGTGTCGAGGTCCTCCTTGAGAAGGATATCCTGGGCAGTAACGTTGGCAAAGATGAGGTCGACCTCGGTCTTGTCTCCAGCAGCTCGGCCGCGAACAATGGCGCGG
The DNA here is from genome assembly GCA_013396025.1 of Fusarium phyllophilum. NCBI lineage: Eukaryota > Fungi > Ascomycota > Sordariomycetes > Hypocreales > Nectriaceae > Fusarium > Fusarium phyllophilum. The sequence goes on from JAAOAQ010000785.1 coordinate 5,248, forward strand.
ATGACTTGGAGCATGGGAGTGATTCCAGTACCGCCAGCAATCATACCAAAGTGTCGAACCATATTAGGAGTGTAGACAAAGGCGCCCTTAGGGCCACGGACCTTGATGGTCTGACCGACGGTGAGAGATGCCATGTGCTTGGAGATGTTGCCCTGGGGATAAGACTTGATCAAGAGGTCGACGTGGCCAGGCTGGTGGTCACCAGAGATGGGAGTGTAGGAACGAACAATCTCCTTGGTAGTGCCATCGGGCTGGGGGCAGGGAGCGCCAATTGAGATGTGCTGGCCGATGGGAAGACCGAGAATGTGCTTGGGGCTGGGGAGCTTGAAGCGGTAGCTATTGTGAGATCAGTATACCGAACGAACAGAACGAGGACGGGGCGGCATACATGGCGACATTGTGAGAGACGATGGTCTTCTCCTCGAGCTCGAACTCCTGAAAGACATCGGGTTTAAGAGTTGTCTTGACCTCTGCGATGCGACTCCAAGTTAGTCAACATTGACTTTGGGATCTGGCGGCAACTTACGGAAGGCCATGAAGTTGTAAGCGCCGAAAAGTACGGCGACAACAAGAGCCCAAGGAACCCATTCCTTCTTAACGATGAGAGTGCCGACGATGAGGAGCAGGCCAGGGGCGTAGACATAATCGATGTAGTGCCTCGCGAAGAGCGAGTTGTTGTCAGACATGGTGGAGCTTTGCTTTGGAGATCCCCGCCTTGGAAACCAACTGGGAGGTGAAGAAGCTCTGTTTATTTGTTGTATTGCTCTCGGCTGAGCAATTGAACCTTGCAAATGAGCTCGTGTGAGGTTGTACGGAAGCGTGTATGTATATATATACCTAATCCAGGCGCAAAAGGCAGTATTTTGCTTCTGCTTCTGCCTTTGCGGGGTGCAAAAGAAAGCTGAGGCGTTTGACGGTTTAAAGGAAGAGGACGAGAATGAGGGGGGAGCTCTCCTATGAAAAATGGAAACCGAAGGCCGATTTCCGAAATCGCTGATGGAAGATTTTGCTTGTTTGGGAAGGCGGTCAGACGGCGGGGACGGTGAAGCGGTCGAAAATACCGATTTAATCATGAGAAATAGTCAATTATCGATGAGTGCTGACAGATCTGATTGGCCAAACAATGACTGTTGATACATACCAATTGCAGAGTATCACGAGCAGATAAAACTCTCGGAGCTAAATCATTGCCAAGCTATCCAGTTAAAATACGAGATGACAGCTTTATAATACGGGAAAACGGTAGGTAGGTAATGTGCCTTGTGTTGTATTACTCCTTGTCGTAGATCATGTCCCCTACTATGTATCAACTTGTAGATGTCACGGCAAAGCTCACCTAATACAAGCTAGCGTGGACCATACAGCTGTGTCTCAGTGTCTGCCCGGGCAGTTTACTTGCCTGCCGTAGTTTGGTCGTGCCCCTCTACTAACTTACCGAGATCTAACTAGGTAGGTACCTTTGTAGTTGAAAGAAGGATATCTTCCTCGGACCTCAAGTGGCCGTAAGAACTACCGTACCTCGGAATTTGTGTAACTTGAGAGATTTATTTATCATCTCACTACTTAAACTCTTAACCGGGTATGAGAAATCATCTCTTTACCTTGAAACACAGGAACTATAGAGGGCCTCATTCCGCCAATTTCTGGTATCACGTAATGCCATCCATTTAAACTCATCGGTACTCCTTGTGGTGGAATTTGCAACATCACAATACAAATTGCTCCAAATTCATCTAGATTCAATGTACCAGACTAAGCCAAACAAAAAGGGCAAGCTCTTGGTACACTCTTGAGCATGGCATGATGATTACCTAGATACTGTGGGTTGAGAATAACCACTGTCACAACAACACTTATCATTACTGAGTCAACTTACATCGAGAGGAATTTGAAGGTGCAGAGGATGCTCTTACCAGAGCCTGAGCAAGTCCACGAAGTTGTATCCAGGACCAAAGTAAGGGATACAAAGCGCATATACAGCCTACATGTTGAAAGCACGCGCAGCAAAGCATCAAGAGCCTCAAGTTAGAACACCATGACGAATCATCTTCAGTGGAAATTTCACATCACTGAACAGCTCTTTTTCGTCAGATAGCATCTTGCGGGATAGGTATCCTATATTTGAACATTTCTGCCGCCAGCCGTCGTTCGGACATACCTCGTTATTTGGAATTGCCAGTAAGCCTTTTATCTGTTGTCTCAAGCGATACTCGAGAGACTATACGGAGTGCTGTGAGATTTACCACAAGACCAATTGAACTCCTTATCACCACCCCAGGCATGAAAACCTTCAAAGGTGCAATTCGTGTAGACGGTGGGCGAGATCGAACAGGTCAGAACAACACACTTGCAGAAAGAATATCGGTCGACCGGTGTAGGTTTCCAGTAACTTTCAATGTTTCAGCAATGATTTAAGGTTCTAAAATTGTCCAAATATTTGTAAGCGGTCTATGTCGAGTCTCAACTCCTCTTGTCGATGTCAGTGTGCACTGGACCTCAGCAGCCTCATGGACAATGGATGCCATTTCCCAAGTATTAGGAACCTCTTTATCTAAGTGTCTCTAAGCTACTATCCTACTATGCAATTGAGCGGTCAGCGGGGGATGGTGACGGAGTTATCCACAAAGAAGGGAACCGCCATGAAATAGAATACCACTACTCAGGTACATGACGGAGGACGGCAACTTTTATTAGTCTGGTCCCTGAATTTATGTAGCGCAGTAATCGCCCATCATCAAGCATGGATATCAGTGGGGGCGTTGGTTTTTTTTTAAATTTTTTTAGAACACATTGGAGCCAGCGTCGTTCGTTCGTGTTGAGCATCAAAACCCACATGACATGATCCATGAGGTGCTGCAGACTGTAGTGCAGGTCGTCAAGGGTCTCTCGACAGGGGCCTCTATGGATGGAAAACTACCTAACTTAGCTCCTGCAAGTAGATTCAATACAACCGTTGCAATGCCGTCCTGTAGCTTCACGGACTCGCCGGCCATTGGCCTGAGAGCAGGGTGACTTTTGCTGACAATCTTCCAGATGTTGACGGATGATCACGGTTTCACCATGAGATGCCACGCCGCTTAACGCCAGATTGAAGAGGCTCGTTAACCGTCAACGGCGAGCTGTATTAGTTGTTGTACTGGACGGTCGAGCACATTGCCTGCATCACTCAGATATCCAAGCTTCCTGCTCAGCTTCTTCTCCTGTGCCATTACGCAAGTTCGTCAACGATTGTTATAAGATGGAAGTTCCAGAACGCCCCATCCCTTGAGATATAAGTCGATCGGAGTTCATATGTACATAATGCTGGAGCTTTTATCCTGAACGAGGACGCTGCGTCGTCTAGCGGGTGGCTTGGATGCACGCCAATCGCAAGCTCCATGATGCCCTATCAAGCAAGCCTTGTTTGCCTACCTTACCTACCTAGGTACGTAGTTAGGCTTGTGGACTGCGACTACGCGGGTTGCAAAAGCTCGTAAGTTGATGCGGCGTCCGGCAATACGGCAGATAAGGATTATGCAGAATAGAGGTTTTGCTCAGCACGAGATCCTGTCAGAGTGCACGACAGTCGGGAGAAAAACAAGGAGAGTTATAGGTGACACGAGATTAATGAATACGATGTTGATATGTCAAAAGGATCAAGGGACTGGCCTGCTTGTTGGAGCTGGAGCCAGGGCTTTGGGCGGCAGCTCCACCAACTTACGAATACAAGCGCATAAGCCGCAATTCTTGTGCAGAATGTCGTGGCCATGATGGCATAGGAATTTACTGGATGAAGCTGGGTTGAAGCGAAACGGGCGGTTTTAATGGAAGATGGATCACCTAGTAACTAAGAGAGGGGTCGCAGACTTCAAAGTCTCATCGACTACAGTACATGTCGTGATGTTGGATGATGATGATGATGATGGGGCTTACAATCCAACCATGGCAGCTGAAAGTGTGAAACGAGCACTGTTGATGAATATGGCCGCGAACACTGACCGTCAATTGGCATTGTCACTTCACATTTGCATGCATTAGCAGGACATGGCAGGGTACCCCGCGCATTTGATGATTGGCCTTGTCGTGAACGAACCCAACATCAAGAGCCGAAATAATGATGGGTTTCAGCATCATCATGGTCCATCATGACCACTGACCACGTCCATTGCCCGTCATGGATGGCAATTATCATCATTGGAAGAGCATTCTCGGGTTCATCAACGACCAAAGGTTTAGTTGCGGTTTACAGCTAAGGTACACGTAGTAGAAAGTGAGATATGCATAAGAGCGTCTTAGTTTGAGCAGCCATTTCCTGTTTCTCTACTCCGTACAGCACACTCAGTCTCAAACCTTGAACCACGCCATCCATGCCCATGTCTAAATACGCACGCCTTGATTCTTCTCATCCCCGAAATGCCAGGCCCATAGGGGGGGGGAGGGGGGCCCTCACCCCTTGACATTTTCCTGCGGCCATACATATTCAGCCGAGGACCAGTAAATCGCAGGGTGACGAGCGCGCATCTTTGGGTTGGTTCGTTCAATTGGCTTTGCCAATCGAGATCTAATCTACTACGCGTTAGTCCTTGTTTGTGTTGGGTGAAAGAGTCCGGTTGTGCAGGGATTTCGTCGTAGAGATGAGGGAGGCTTTTTAGTTTGTTTCTTTTCCATTAGGTGCCCACCCGCCCGTTGGAAATTTGCCAACTAAGGTACCTACCTCCCTATAAGTTCAGTGGAGCTCTGGTTGTTTGACCCAACCGCAAGTCCGTATGCACAGACAGATCCATTGTGTCCATGGGTGGTCCTGCACTAAAAAAAACCCCGGCCGCAGCAGTCCTTATGACGACGACAATTCATGGGATCCATGGATGTGAGATCCAACCCGACCTCAGACCATACCTTACTATTATTGTATGGACTATCTTACTTTATTTTCTTTGCTCTTCCATTTTCCTTCCTTTCCTTTCGACTTTCGACCTCAAAGTCTTTTTAAACTTTTCCTCTGGAATTAATCCTAGTCAACACCTCCCCTTCTCTCTTTCTTTCCTGCCCCATACTCTTCTATATCCATCGCTATTCCGGCGTCTGCCAGCTCCTATCCTTGGCCCGTGGCTCAAGACATCCATCCATTATCACCACTCCAGGCGCCTCTTTTGTCTTATTCATCATACTCTCCTTTTCTTCGTCCTCAAAAGGCTCGGCCTACGACTCTGTCTCTCGCTCTTCTTCCCCTTGTCGTCTCCGGGACCACCGGATCAAAAGTTTATACTCACTCGCCTCGTATTGTTGAAGTCTCAAGCCTCCTCCTGCTGGCTCTCGTCTTGACAACTTTTCTCCCGCTCTGCGTTGCTGGGCATCGCCTTTGCCCTCAACCCCCCGTGCTTAGCAGTATATCAGCATGCCTGCGACTGTGATCTAGATCTCACATGTTTCTCTGCTCCTCATCGACCTGGCCCGTCTTTTCTGCCTCACAACGACGTCATCTTGAATATTGGTCTCATCAAAGCCTCTGATTCAGTCCCTCGCCGCCGATTATCCGATCGAAATCTCAGCTCGTACCGTGATAACTCCCTCCACGTACGCTCCATTTACCTCTACCGGCCTCTGCATCCTCTTCCTCCTCCTCCTCCTCCTCCTCCTCCAAGGAGTTCTGTCTTGCGTGACTGTCTGCAGTATCTACAGTACATACCTACCCATCAAGTACATCTCTGGCCAAACTGGAACTAGTTGTACATGGCGCTCAGCCTCTAGGCACATTCCTCAGCCATTCTCCAACAACGCTCTACCGCCGCCAAACCCAAAATATTAGCATTCAGCGACCGATTCGACGACAGCCGCATCCGCATCCGCATCCACATCCACATCCCCTGACTCTTGACTCTGACGACAACGCATGCGGGGGCTCCTTTCAGCTTGACTCGTTCAGTGTTTTGCGACATTGCATAAGTGT
>JAAOAQ010000787.1:0-19166 GCA_013396025.1 Fusarium phyllophilum
TATAGTTATTAGTTAAATAAGGAGGACTAAAAAAGAATTGCTTAGTCCTATTATAACTGATATTAATTAGTAAAGGAAGTGGGGAAATTTATAGGGTATACATAACATAACAGCGAGGGTTGTAACAATTAGTACTAATATAAAGGCCTCTTTTAGTTTCTTAAAGCTTGCTTTGCATTTAAGGCTAGATAGGATATTCTGTTCTATCTAATAGAGAAACTTCTTTAGGACTATCTATAGGGCTTTAATATTTACCGGCTTTATAAGCATATTGCAGAACTTCTAGCAGTATAGGCTATTAAAGGTAAAGGTATAGGCTGTAAAGCCTACCTATAGGTTATACTGCTTTAGCTAGGGTATCCCTAAGACTATAAGGTAGCTGGCTAACTAGGTTATATAGAAAATCATATTCTTCTAGTAGTAGTCAGTAATATAAAGTCTAGTATAGATATAATAAGTAACTTATTTACTCTTAGCTAGTTAGCTATTAAATACTTCTATTTTAAAGGGTTAGTTTAGGGGTTAGAACTATAACTTCTAGGACTTTACCTAGCTTTTATTTATAAATCCTTTACCCTCTGCTTTACTATTAGTTATAATATAAGAAGGTATAAGATTTCTTCTAGCTATACTTAGGCTAGCAGGTAGTATTATTAGGTTAGAGTATTAATTACTTTCTATTTCTATTAGTATTCTATAGATAGATATAGTAGATATTCTTAGTGTTTTTATTATAGTAGGCATAGAGATAGGAGCCTAGCGCTAACTTAGGATAGGCTTACCTTGTTTTTCTAGTATTTTTAAGAGCTATAGGAGTCTAATTAGCTAGAAATAGGTAATTAGGGAGATAATTATCAGCTAGTGCGGGTAGAGCTATAAGTAATGGCTGCTTAGCGGAATCTGGCAGGGCAGATATTAGGTTTAGGGCAGTTATAGAGGTAGTAGCTAGAAGAGCTATAGTAAAAGTATTAGTTATTATCTTATTATAAGTTTAGGCAGTTATAGTAGCGTTGGTTACTTAGGTCTATAGGATCTCTAGCTGGCTAGTAGTTCTTAGGGGGGCTTCTATCCCTTTAGGGCAATAAGGACTTCTTCCTAGGCGCTAAGAGGTGCTCCTTCGGGGGGGCGTTCGCCCGTTAAGGAGCTGGTTGCAGGTCGGTTGTAAAACGGCATTATTAGTTTTCTAGGTCTTATAAGAAGGCGGCTAGGGCATAGTATTTATAGCTAAGCAACAGGCTATATACTATTATGCCGCGAAGTTCTTAGGAAATAGCTTGCTCTAGGAGGGTAGGAAGGGCTTCTTCTGGCATTTCTCCTTCTAATATAAGGCATTAGAACTTAGTAAAGAAGGTACTAAAATCCTTATATATTTAGTAAAGGTAGAATAGTTTAGCTTAGGTATTATTAATATAATTAAAGTCTTTAAAAGTATATTCTAATAGGTTAATAATATCTAGGTAGTTAGAGAGTTAGTATTCTCCTATTATAGTATATAGTAAAACCTAGGTATATACTTACCTAGTTAAGCGGCTTATTATATAAGATATTTAGGCAAAAGGTATAGGGAACTAGTTATAGTTAGCTTTTAGTTTTAAGTATATCTAGGAAATAAAATAATATAAGTTATTCTAATTACCTTTAAACTTATTAAGGTTAGGTAGTTATTTAGTAAGACTGGCTGATTTAGTAGATTAGAAAGAAGGCAGAAGAGTTATTTTTATAAGAGCTGCTATATAGAGCTTAGCTAGTATACTAATCTTATAGGGTTTATAGGTAATAGGTATAGTAAGTTAAGTAGTATTAAGGGCATGCTGTTTAGCTAGGCAGGTCTTAAAGATATTATTATCCTTTTCCTTTAAAGTCTTCTTAGTTTACTGCTCTATATATTTAAGCTAGGCTTATGCTATATTATGCTTAGTAAGGGTTTATTATAGGGTTTATTCCTATTCCTGATTCTTACTATTCACAGCCTAGAGTTAGTCTTTAAGGTAGGAGATGCAGTTCTAGGCCTCTTTAATATAGGTATAGATACTCTAGAAGTACTTATACCAGTTATTAAAGTATATAGAAGCATAAGCTATAAAAGAGTCTATGCTATCTAGCAGAAACAGGGGGAGCAGTCTGGCGGTTATTATATTAGTATCTAATTAGAGGAGCTATATAGTATTACAGTTAAAGCTTAGTATATAGATAGACAGGGATACACAGGTTAGAATATAGTCTATTACTATAGATAGGCACTACTAGTAAGTTAGGCTTTATTAATAAGATATAGCTTAAGGAGCTATATTTAGGATCTATCTGGCTATTAAACTAAAGTTACAGTAATAATATATTACTATATAATCTGTCCTACTCTTAGGTCTAGGGTAAGCAGGTTAGGTCTTGCGCTGTAATAGATTGTCTTTATTATTAATATACTATCTTCTATCTTATAAATAATCTTTACTTAATATGCCTTATTAAAATAAAATAGACTTTTAAAAACAGAATTTTAAATAGCAGAAGTGCTTTTGTTAAATTGCCTTTAAATTAGTTGTAAATCTCTCTTCCTTCTACACTTCCGATTTCGCTTAATTAACAGACCCCGCACATAGTAGTAGAACAAATTTGCGTCGTGTCTCGGACAGTGCAATGAGATCTTTTCAACCTTTATAATAACTTCAATTCATAACAATGCGCCCTCTATCTCGTTAACTAGTTGAGTTTCAGGTCAAGTATAGTATGTTGTTATCGCCCTTTACAATCAATCACCACTTTGAGGTGTCTTCTACTAATACTAATTGGATAGTGATTGTTGTCAACGGTATGTCCTAGATTAAAGACTGCAGCTTGTTTTTACTATCTCAACACTAAAAGGATAACCTGCAACTAGCGTTCCTTACTAATACAGGGCTTAGAAGAAAAATTTGATGTCACGGCCATGAAAACGATGTAAGGAAGACGCCTCTTTGTCTTGTCTAAGTGTTGCTGATCCCTTCTTGTAGTGTTCTCCATGTCTTCAAGCGAATGTTATTTGTGTTACAACCGCTAAGTTGAAGAGAAATAGGAAGCGAAAAAGGTAAGATATTGCTTTCCACCATGTGCGACCCGATCGCATCCTAACATATTGGAGTTTTTACGAGGCTGAAGGCATTGAACAGCGCTGCGAAACACCACCGGATGCTTCTCAACATGCACTTGACACCGGTTATGCTCTACAGAATGTAGCAGTTCCAATCTCTTCGACGAGTACTATAACTCCGCGGCCGCTTCACTTCCAGCTGGCTGCTGCTCAAGGAACAGCACTCCCTGCTACGTCCAGCTCTTCTAGCCACCAGATGAGTACCGCCTAAGCCCTCTCTCAGCCTGTTTCGCTAAGCCCAACAAAGGAACCGATGATTGGCCATATGGGCCGCCTTGTAGCCGATGATCGAAAAGCATCTGTGTTTGGCGGTTCAACTACAGGCGTCCACTTCATAAGTCAAGCTGAACAGAAACTTCAATTTCTCCAGATGCATAAGGATGCACTTCCCAGCTGCGCATATGGCTTACTCCTAAGTAGCCCCTGGGGAGCTTCAGTCCACAGTTCTGCTTTGCCAATGGCGGATGTCATCGCTCAACTTCCTCCGAACACAATTGATATTGTGGAAGCGACTATAGATCGCTGGACGCCATTGTATCCTATTGTTCACAAGTCATCGACAATTGTGGCTATCCAAGGGTTGCTGAGCTCGTATCAAAGTCGAGGCTTTGATCTTGTTATCCTTTACCAAATAGTTAGTCTACTTGCTTGCATTGGGAATGATTGGCCAGAAGGGACATCGTTTAAAAACGCATAATCACTTCCTGTGTGCCTCTGAACCCTTTTACATGATTTTCACTACTTTGTTAGATAGGGTTATTGGCCAGCCATGTTTGCAGAGCTTGCAGGGCTTAGTAATCACACAGATATATGTTCAGCTGTCAGGGCGCTATTCAACAGCATCCCATATATCCGGTCTAGCCACACGACTGGCACAGACATTGGTATTCCATCGACATTCTAATAGGTTCAAGTTCGACCCTCTGGAGACGGAACTGAGGAGACGGGCATGGTGGTGTCAATATTCTTTAGGTGCGTATGGCAGCAAGTCAAACGTTTGCCCTGTTGCGTTGTTACTGACTCCATACCCAGGTTCTCCAGCGCTTATCATGAGATGCCCCGTCTGATTCGCGATCAAGATGTTGATACCGATTTCCCGACAAGTATTGGCCACGACCTTTTATCTCGCACTCACGTTGAATTCCCTCTGCCAGGTGAGCGATCACGAGTCGATACAGCCATTAGCCCGTTCAAGTTTGCTCGCATCATTTGCTGTACCCTCGAAGACTTCTACACGACAACCCGGCGCCGAGGAGGCGTAGCCAAAATTGTACGTCTACAAACTGAGCTCAACATGTGGGAGCGGGCTGTTCTTGAGCCTGAGATTGACCCTGAACCGCCCACACCAGTGACTAGCAAGTCTTTAGAGGTTACGTTTTTGAGAGTTGCACACTGCGTTGCTACAATTCACATACATCAACTGGCTTTGTCGTTCACAACTGCAGACCCCCAATTCGTTTCAGGCTTCCGCTAAAGTTTTTGAGTTAACGTTATCTAGTTTAGACATGCTGGGAATACATCATGCCATAAGTCAATTCATGGCGGGCGACTGGCCAGAGGCTATGCTTGTGGCACTTCTTTATCCCAATGGGATACACATGCTTTGGCAAGCAGGCTCAACAATCTTGTTCACGGGCTGGAAAGGGTACCGAAACACTGCCTGACCTGAGCAGCTCCAGTGAAATATTTGGGATTGGCCAATACCATCAGCGCTGGAATTTGTAAATACTCTTAATATAATACCCTCAAATTTAAACTTAAATCTATATCAATGAACATGAGAGTTTTAATGTATTTTGTTAAACAGATTTATGTTTTGTATTTGACCATTATGGCGCCGTAATTCCTCTGTCTTTCCCTCTTTGCCAGCTTTAGTATATACTACGTCCAGCAGCAAGGCGTATTTGAACCCGAAACTCAAAACTGGCCTTTCCTCTATTACCACTTCACATACCATCAGACTCAGTATTAAGGGTAGAATCTATATATAACTACCAGTCTCAAGTCCAAACTTGCCAAGGAGCCCACCACTAACCCAACAACAACATTCATCTACTCCCTTTGTGAGCGCCATTATTATAATCCCTAGTTCCTCCATATCCACTGGTCTCACATCCGCCATGTCAGAGTCCCAGGTAGCAAAACGGATAGGTAATTCATGACATTTGGAAACATCCGGCTATAACTGTGCGTCGGACACTCTCAGCCATAAGCCAGGTTTCCCAGGTATCAGAAGCCTGAGGCGCCAGCAGAGTGGTTATACTTTGCCCTGGCTCTTTAACACTCTTCATGTATTGCTGCAAACGCCGGATACAATTAATAAAGAGGGGTTGAGTGTTTTCAGCATTGGCTCTTTGCCGAATGTCTCTGTCCAAGAAACGTATATTTGGTAGTAAAATGAAGGCCTGAACTGAAGCCAATAGATTGATGGCGGAATCAGCCACTCAGATAGTTTGTACCAACTCGTTAGCATATTGCTGAATATTAGTATAAATAAGATGTTGGTTTGTTTCCAATCTTGTCTCATAGAGAGCACAAATTCCCAGTACCCCAGTTAGTGGTTTTGGGAGGTGGCATGACGAAAGAAGAACACTCGCCGTCTCAATACCACAAGTCATGGCTTACGATGATGAGGGGAAGTTTGCGGAAGAGAATCTAGGGTAGTGTCCCGCACCACAATTCTCTCCGATTGGTTCAGCTTCCACTGGGCTTGCTTAGTGCCCCTCCCCCGGGCTCGAGCCAACGGGTAGATATGAAATACCCCTCACAACTAAATGTGGGTAAGAACTAAAATGAGGAGAACTCGGTAATTCCCGAAGTCTTAATTCTTTACATATTTACTACTTTTAGGCAACATGCTAACAATGTCTATTAATTATAAAAGAAGGATATATCCACGGCTCTTATTCTAAAATCCCTACTTAATCTAACATATAATGCTTAAGAAATCTAATTTCCTATTTATTGAATCTATTATATACCTGAGTTTTAGCAGCTATGAATGAAGGCAACAGATCAACGAAAACCGACTTAAAAAGCCAGCTCGGCACGTTTGGCCTACCCTCTACCTGGTCGAGTACGCTGTTTCCATTCGACAATGGCGTTAAAGGTCGATTTGAGGCAGAGGCCGCAAATCTTAATGTATACGGCGAAATCCCGAAGGAGCTCAACGGCACCTTCTACCGCATAATGGTTGACCCCTTCTATCCGTTGCAAGAGGGTAATCCGCCAATTGAAGGCGACGGTAACATATGCGCCTTCCGCATTCAAGACGGTCAGGTAGATATGAAAACCCGTTACGTCGACACAGATCGACTGCGCCTGGAACGCCGGGCCAACAAACGTTTATTTGGCCTATACCGAAATCCTTTCTCTCATCACCCCTGCGTTCGCTCCGCGGTAGACTCTACTGCAAATACAAATCTCGTTTTTTGGGCGGGAAAGTTGGTTGCTTTGAAAGAATCAGCTCTGCCATACGAAATCGAACCCAACAGCCTTGAGACACTCAGTTACGACCCGTTTGTTTCGCCTGGCAAGACTTTCACTGCACATCCAAAGGCCGATCCATATAGTGACGAGCTTGTTGTATTTGGATACGAAGCTAAAGGGCTTCTCACCGATGACATTGTTATATATGCCTTAGACAAGCAAGGCAAGATTCATGATGAGCAGTGGATTAAATCGCCATGGGTGGCTTTTATTCACGATTGTGCAATCACGACTAACTTTGTCATATTGGTTCTTTGGCCCTATGAAGCAAACCAGGATCCTCTCAAGGAGATTGACCAGCACTGGAATTATAGCCGCGATCTAAAGGCTACGGTTATAGTTGTTCCCCGTCGTCATTCCGGCAAACGCCCAGCCGGATGGAAAGTCGGCGAGCACCGTGTGTATAGTTGGGACCACGCATTGCTCCTACACACCGCAGGGGCATGGGAAGAATGGTCTGGTGAAGTGGGAAACAGTCAAGTAAAGCTGAAGCTCGAAACTTCGCGTATGATGTACAACCCATTTCCCATGTTCGAAAAGTCGCCTCCCGCGGGTGAAGCCCCCGACCTATCGGCTGACTATGTGAGATGGACTCTTGATCTCAGCGCACCTACTGGAGCCAGGATTCCGGATCCGCATGTTGTCCTCGACATGCCAAGTGAAATGGCTCGTATCGACGAGCGCTTCTTGGGTCGAGAATACAATCGCATCTTTTGCCCGGTCATCATACCCAACAAAGCATCCCCTATGCCACCCATCCTGCCGCCGGGGCTTAACGGGTACGTCATCGTGGACAGAAATGATGGCGAGGAGCAACAGACGGCACTTTTTGATCCTGGGGCGGGATGCACGGTGGAGGAGCCCGTGTTTGTGCCGCGATCAAAAGATGCGACTGAGGGCGATGGCTGGGTATTGGGCATGGTACATCGCATCGATATAGATCGAAGTGATGTCGTGATACTGGACACCAAACATTTCGAAACGCCAGTTGCCGTCGTTCAATTGCCATTCAGGACCAAGTCCCAGGTGCATGGAAATTGGGTGGATGCGGATGCGACTACCGAGCCCTTGGTACGACCCTGGCCCGAAGTCAAGCTGCGAGGGCGTGGTGCATTAGACCCTGAGAATTGACAATAGGTGAACGATCATTTGTAGTGGGTCTCATAAGAGGTTGATGGACTCCCCGTCACCGATGCCTAAGTGGTTTTGAAGGCCTGTTGGCGGCTAAGCGCGGGGGCATTTAGTATCGGGGAGCTACTCTTACCAATGCCGAAGGATTAGGGTTTGGGGGGTTGCGTTGAGTGTCATCTAGCTATAGTTTTATCAAACGCCAAAAAAATTGTTTCTTGAAATTGATCATCACGATTTGCTTATAAACAAGACTGGCTTACTGGATAGCCAGTGTCGCATGTGAAATATCTGAAACCAGACTGGTTGGTGTTAAGTTAATTTACGGGGTAAACCTCAGACGGCAAATGTTATCGGCAACCAAGGGCCCGGATTAATTAAATGGCGCGGCCAGCCATAAATAGCGTTTGCGGGGCCCCAGATTCCCTTTTCATCCGGGGTTCGCTACCACCCAACACATACCGCCACCTTATCAAAATTCAAGGTGCATCATCCGTCGATTGAAACTGTTGATTGAAACACCGAATGCAAACTGCTAGCCTCCGAGCGCCGTTTCTTCTTCTCTAGTGATGTATAGTCAACCCTTTGCTCTCGACCGTCATCTTCACTTACCCAAATGTTTTAACAGGAACGTTTCCAAGTTCACCGGTCAGGGTACTCGCCCGCGAAAACGGCCCCTCCCATCCAAGGCACGTCGAGCATCGCAAGCATGTAGAGCGTGTGCCATCTCCAAAGTCAAATGCGACGATTTTAAACAGTGTCGTCAGTGCTTTAAAAAGAGGATCCGTTGCATCCGACCTGAACCCAGTTACATATCGCCGCCCGTAACGAACTCGACCGTCGTAGAGGTGTCATCCCTTGACAGTCAGACGGGAAATTCAGAGCCAATCGGCGTACACAAGCAAGCTAGCGTCGATGAGTGTTCCACAACCCAGCCGTTCTTTTCCAGTGAGACCTTGGGTTGTGATCTCTTCGACTTCTCGGAGATGGTGGATAACAATGCCGGCGACTCAGACTTCTACGACCTGTTGTCGGCTTCCCCAATGCCAGCACTCTGCTTGCAAGATGATGGCTTCGATACCCTCGACTCTGTGCACCAGCCCTTTGCAAACGATGTTGACAACTTGACTTCCTCTCTCCAACAGGGTTCTAACGCAAGAGGTATAGAAATCAGACACGGGAGCCAGACCCACGTAGCAACCGAGCTACCTGCAAGACATTCGCAGATTACCAACAAGATGCAGCGGCCACTTAGCGTATACCCCGAACTGTGGAAACTGGACGATTTCAACTATCTTGAAGTTGATAAGACAAATTTATTCATGTTTTCCAGTGACAACAGCGGTCTCGGCTATAGTGATCCAGGACTCTTAAGGCAAGATCTGTCTGAAGACACCCGCGATAGGATTTTGTTCATGGTCAACGGCTTGACTAGGAAAGCTTCTGATCCAACAGGTTCAATCCAGGGGAACTTTCCCCAGCTATCCGTGCTGGATAAGCTCCTCGAGATTTTTTTGACATGGCATAAAACCCAGTCAATGCCCTTCATTCATGTGCCAACATTCCGATCGTCGTCAACCGGCATCACCGTGGTGACGGCTTGCATTGCTGCCGGTGCGGCAAAGTCTCCGAATCCTAAGGCCCGTCGGTTTGGCCTGGCGTTAGTGGAGGTTGTTCGTCTTCAGATTTTTCAATCAGTAAGTTGTTGAATGGTCCTCTTGGCATATGTGATGTTTGCTAAGATCGAAACTCGGAAAGTGCAATTATCGCCATTCTTGTATGTCTACGCTGGGGAATCTACAGGCTTGTATGCTTCAGATACAAACAAACCTCTGGAGTGCCGATGTCAGGCGCCGCGATACGTCTGGTTCTTTTGTCACTATGCTAGTCACTGTAAGCTTTACCGTTGTGAATAGTTGTAGACTCTCTGTGATTGTGGACGAGTGCTTATAATACGGTGATCAAGATGATACGACTTTCCCGCCGCTTCAGCAAAGAAACCTACGATGACGAAGAGCGCCCTCTGTTTGAAGACACCATTTCTGCTCTACATATCAAATGGGGAAGATGGGTTGAAGCGGAATCATTTAAAAGGCAAGTTCCTATGATTATAATAATTATAACAATTATGTCTCAAACCTTCTTGAGAAAGGATACCGATAGAGCGGTCGCTAATTTTATTTTCACAGGCTAGTGTATCACTTGTTTACCCATTGCGCTCAGGAAGGGGTTATCAAGTTCACCGGCTCAGCCATCTCCTTCACTGAGATTAATACCCCAATTCCGGAGGCGAGAGATTTATGGGATGCGCGCAGCGCTTTTGAATGGAGAGATTTGTATCTATCCCGCGACAAAACGACGCCTCGCAGCGAAACCAGAGAAACAGTTTGTCTCCATGGCTGTCTACAAAGGCCATCCGTCTTCGAAGAATTTCCTATTTACCAGGACCACGAACTTGCCTTCACAGTGGTACTGTATAGCACCATAAACATGATACAGGATGACTGCATGCGACATGCTGCCTTAGAAGGTGAAGGAGAGTTGTCTAGCAAATTTCTCGATAGTTCCGGTCCAGCTTTCAGCCAAGACCGGCATACTTTCCGTCTATTGCAAGAGACCCGTTCCGTCTGGGATAAAGCTACTGCAACCCAGTCAACTTCTTTATCTATTCTCATGGAATTCGCAGCCATGAAATCTTGTGCCCCGCTAGACAAGATAAGGTCAATATGTTGCGACGTTGAAGCGGTTTCTTCCCAGTGTTTGGCAACTCTCCAGATATGGAGAAATAGTCGCTCGGGGAGAAAGGCCGTATGGCACGCTGGCCAGGTCTTACGCTTCATTCGATTACTTGAATCCACTCAAATCGAAGACTTCCAAGCTATTGTGGGATGTCAGGCGGCACTATGTCTTTGGGCATACCGGGGCCTTTCAAGAAAGGGAGCCTCACGGAGCTCGGGCTCTGGCTGTACAAACCGTGCAGACCCCAGTTTGGAGCAGCAGGGAAGCCGGGTCTCTAGAGCACAGTTGTCTCAAACAGTGGCTATTGATGGAAATGAATCGTTGGCAACTCAGCGATGGATTAATTTCGACGGAGCATTGCCCTTCATCTCGTGTAGCTCGGTCTGTAGCTACGGCGTGGAGTCACCGTGGATCTGGCCTTTAGATGCTGATTCAGGTGCAGCCGACGTTTTCATCGAAAGTCTTGTCGGTTTAATCAAGGAGAAGTTTAGCGGGAGAGGCACTAACGTCCAGATAATAGAGGTTGTATATGAAATACTGCAAGCTTTAAAGGAGTTCGGCTGATTTATTTAATCTGTTGCTGATCATATCACAACCTCATATGCTCCTGTCAGATATCCCATCTCTTTGCTTGACACTTAGTAGGATGATAGGTCCATAGTGACTCAGGAAAATGTCAACGACCTGTTCGTCTGATCCAGCTGCCAGTTTGATAGCGACGCGTTCCTCCCAAGTTCCTCACTATAAATACAAGGTGATGACGCTCTTTCTTCCCACATGCTCGACAACAGAGAGCGAAAAGAGGATGGGCTTGGTGTTTGCCGACCTAGAAAGGACCATTCTTGTTTTTATGCTCAGACGCGGGTGGAATTGTGGCGGCAACATCCCAATGCTCTGTAAACTGACCATCATTGAAACGAAGTATCTCCATGCAATTAAGGCCAGGCGACCCGTCGCTAAGATCAACATGGAACTGAACGAATACATACTCTCCATCAACCAGGAGGCGTTTATAATTGATGATTGCGGGGGTTTCGCGAAGAGCCTCGCGTTCAGCGAACTCGATAATTGAGTCCTGGCCAGTGCCAACGGTGAGATTATGCTGAATGTAATCCTTGCGGACTAGGCGACGAGTGACACTGTAGTCGTGATACTTGAAAGTTGCAAGGAACAACTCAATCAACGCTTTAGCAGCCCTGATCTGATCAGGGGTCTGCTTCGGCTGATCAGTTAGTTGCTCCTTCCAGATCTTCTCAACTTCAGCGGTAACGGTGGGGTTGGACATTTTTGATGGTGGTTCGATGTAGTCCTGAGAATGTGCTATGATTGTTTATAAGAGAATAGGTGTGGATTGATATGTTTTCGATGCTTAATGAGTAGATACAAAGTTCTGTAACTGGTTGGAGAATATGGGCAGCCAGCGAGCCTATTATATAGCGTATATAGCGTACATGTTTTTGTGTCTAGTGACCTTATTCTGTCTCGGACAATTTCGGGAAATCACGTAAGCTGCACTTGTATCGGCAACTGCGCATAAGACGCGGGGTATCTGCGGGGTTTGTGTAGGGCATCTCGGTACAAGCCGCTCACAGATGTCCATTTCTTTCGCTTCGTTAAGATACGGATCTACAGCAGAGCCCCTTTGCTTCTTCAATAACATAGTCGGCAAATGTATACGGCTCCTCACCTCGGTAATTCCGATATCATGGGTCCGGTCGGTAATTCCCGATATGTGTGAGCAGTTGATACAGGAGAGACTCCACAGTACTGGTATATATGATGCAACTCAGACCAGAACATTGGCATTGGGTACATTCGATGACTTAATTTCCCCTCTGACAACAAGTCTATCGCATTGGTACATCAAAGTCAACAGCTCAAAGTCCACAATTGAACTAGCCATGGCACAATATCCTCCTCGACTGCATAATGAAATATACTCTTTCATTGAGCCCGCCAAATTTCGAGGCTCCTTGAAGGGTCGAGTTGTCTTGCTAACAGGTCAGTACAGCTGACTTACCTATAAGTCTAACGAGAGTAAGCAGCTAACATGGATACTCACATTCAGGAGCGGCGGGAACAATCGGCCAAGCACTGGCGCAATGTTTCGCGGTGGCGGGCGCGACCCTTGTTCTTGTATACAATCGCACCGTTCCGTCGCCTGAACTGAAGAACAACTGCGCAACGCTGGGAGCCGGCCCCATTTATTTGATTAAATGCAACATCTCCGATTATGACGACTGTCAGGGGCTCGTTGGCAAGGTCTGGTGCACCAGTTTTCTACGCTTGTTCCTCGTGGCAATTATGACCTTCGTAATTGTTGAGACGTCGTTAATCTTTTGTCGCTATAGGTCGGCAAGGAGATTGGTGTAATTGATATACTCATCAACAATGCCGGTACAGACCATTTAGGACCAGTAAGTCAACTCATACCCTGGTTGTCAAAAGTCCAAGTCGTCGTTCTCGGTACTGACAGTAACGGTATTTTAGACACACTCTCTGGAACCGAACAGAATGCTCGAGGGGCTCAAAGTCAATCTACTAGGTCCGTTCTATTTGACTCAGCTTGCTATGCGAGGTTTCATGGAGAGACGTCAAGGTTGTGTTATTAATATAGCGTCGAGAGGTGGCACTGCGGACATCCCCTTTAATACGGTGTACTGCACAGCCAAGGCCGCCCTCATCCGGATGACGAGTTGCTGGCAAGCTGAGCTTGATCTGATGGGGCTTGACAATATTCAGCTCTACGCGCTGCATCCTGGAGCTGTACCGTCTAAGCTCACCTCCTCCGGTAAGTGTCCCTTGGAAGCACCACATTCTGCTCCCCCTGTAAGATCGGCCCAGGGCTCATTAAATCGCAGATGGACTTAGCAATTTTTTCGCCGATTATCCTCAGGCCATGGAATCTTTCCTTGAGATACTTAAAGGTTTCAAGGATACTCCATATCTAAGTGGCATGACTTCGGTAGCTCTAGCTACTGGTATTGCAAA
The DNA here is from genome assembly GCA_013396025.1 of Fusarium phyllophilum. Classification (NCBI taxonomy): domain Eukaryota; kingdom Fungi; phylum Ascomycota; class Sordariomycetes; order Hypocreales; family Nectriaceae; genus Fusarium; species Fusarium phyllophilum. Next base: position 13,472 of record JAAOAQ010000787.1, read on the forward strand.
GGAAGTACTTAGGGGTAAGTATTTTGATGCGCAGCATGATCTCGAAGATGTTATTGCCCAGGCTTCAGTACTGAAGGCGAACCCTGAGTTATATACATTAGGTACTTCTTTCCTTGGAGGGCTGAAGAATGATGGAGGAACTGAAAAAAGGGAGGCAGAAGTCCCGTTTGATTTCCCAGCGTTTAAAATAAAGGAGTAATTAGGGTTAGAATTTAAAGTATAATTACTTATACATAGTAATAGAACTAACTATGTTTTTATAGCTCATCTACTTAACGTGCTACTCTTTTAACCTCATCCTCACCTAGCTCTTGGAAAATGTCATAACCCCATCTTGTCTGCTAGTTGTACTGCTTGTTTCTGTCAAGGCCTTACAAGCTACTTTGCATGGGAAGTAAAGTACTTTTAACATCACTAAATCTGCTGAATCTAAGCAATTTGCTCCTCTATGACTAGTACAAGGGCTCAGATTTTAATGATCGACAAGTATGCGAGAATCGCCCAAGCAAGCGGCAGAGGGAAATTTGTAAACATCGAGTTGACTTCCAAGGGAGGCAACTGGTAAGCCGATAAAACATATTCATTTTTCTCACAAGGATATCATGATGAGCAACGATAAGGTTAGAACTGATGGCGTTCTTAGCATTGTTCGTTGTCGTAGTATGTAGCTGTGTATCACACCAGATACGAGATAATCGAAGATACGATCGCGTCCGTTGCCGAGGAAGTGCAAAGTTCAAATATTTAAATAAGTCAAGGGTAAGTTTCCCCGGAAGCGCTTGGGATGGTTGTCTGGAGTTCGGGCAAGAGAGTGGCTAATGCAGTACAACTTCGCTGTCAGGTATAACCAAATAGTGGCAGCGTTCTTGACAAAGCAGCGTCAGGTAATAATGACCACAGATTGACAGGCTTCAGCTTCTCGTCTCAATAGCATATAGTCAATCACTGTGTCCACATTGAAGGAGCCAGTGAGTTATAACACCCAAACGTGATGAACTTGACCCGAGTGTTTGCCGTAGTCTTTTTAACCAAAAGATCACTGGGGACTTCCGCCGAATTACTCTGAGCTTCGTAGCGCATACACTCCCGCATTCAAGTCCATTACCCTTGATGGTAATATCAAGTGAAGAGGATAGTTATTTGATCTTACGACTACGCCAGGCTATTAAAATCTTTCCAAGCTGTTGTTTAAGATATAGGTTTTCTAGGGGAACCATGTTTCTACAATGTGTACTTGAAGAGTGAACTCTTGTCACCCAACTTCAGAAGTTGCTCTTCTGTGTATCGCGATCGAATATCATCCTCCGTCAATCTGGGAAGTGCAAGTGAAAGGCCGAATCTTGTCCCGTAACGGGGAGCTTCCTTGTCGAGGTAAATGTAAGGGCCGATGATTCCTTCGATGTTGCCAACGCAGATGTTGAAGGCAACACCAATGGTTCTTCGACTCGAAGGTGCAAGGTTGTTAGCAGCCCAGATGCTCCCGGCAGGTTGCACAGGATAGATATCAATACAAGTAAGCACTAAGGCAAAGTATCCTCGACCGGTGTGGCTACCAGTCATATCACCGCGGAAGCCCATAACAGCAGATTATTTGATAGTAATCAGAGCCAAAGAAACTGCGACGAATGGCATTATCCAGTGGAGGTGATCAGAAATCTTAGCAAAGCAGACCGAAGAGATGCCGCCGGCAACGTAAGCAGAAACTGTCATAAGCTGGGCGTTGGTGTTTGTGAAGCCTATAGCCTTGACGATGTATGGAAGGGTGAGCTTTGTTCCATATGAGCAAGCCAAGATACAAAGGAAAATATAGGCCTAACGATAGAGCCGCCAGTTACAGAGGGCCATCTTCATGTCGCGCCGATCAAACTTTTTCTGGGCGTCTGACTCCTGAGCAAAACGACCACCCTGCTTGATAAAACTTTGCAACTCCAGAAAGCGAATCTCATCAGGGGTCAACCAACTACCAGACAGAGCCGGAGAGTCAATAAGAAGAAAATAACACACGACACCTAGCATTACAGTTGCAATACCTTTGAGGATAAAGATCCATCGCCAGCCTTCATAACCACCAACTCCATCCATCTGGGCAATACCGGCAACAAGGGCCCAGGCTTCGTGTAAGTCGAAGAGTCTATGCTTCAACGAAAGGTTTACCACAACCTCGCCCTTGAAGCTCGCCGCAAGATAATCTCATTGCCCTCAGAAGTTTCTGATCCTCGTTTCGGGCTTTCCAACGAGAGTTATGCCTCCATCAGCTCGAGTCTTCGTTCAGTCATCCACTGCGCCTGGTCGGTTGAACTTTGATGGCGACTTTCCAGTTTCGAGAAAAGTAACATTGCTGGCGTTAAGCATCTCATCGACTTGTGCCAAGCTGCAGGCCCTTCGGCTTCCATTAACTTTTTTTCTTCTGTCAGCACGTGCTCTCGAGCGACTGTCTTGCTAGTTCCAGAGTCACCTCCACCTTTTGAGTGGGCACAAGAAATGGAATACGCTCAGTCCAAGTCGGTGTCCGAGATTCTGTGCGCCAAGGCCGCTGAGGCAGTAGTGACTACTCGTGTTCTCTCCGTGGGACAAATCGTTACTGATACGCGTCATGGGATATGGAATCCAAAAGAACGTGTTCCAATGATGATGCAGAAAGCCATAACTATAGGTGCTCTACCAAGACTCAAGACACCATCTTGGTTACCTGTTGATATAGTCGCCGAGGCTGTAGCTGACATCTCTATGTCAACCTCTGGCAGTGTCTTCACCAACATTACTAACCCGAAGACGTTTGACTGGACAGAAGACCCTCCACCTGCTTGGAGACAGGCGGGTCTAAAATTTAATGAGCTAGAGCCCAAAGAATGGGTGCAGCGGTTACGAGCCTCTACTCCGGATCCAACAGCCAACCTTCCCATCAAGCTGGTTGACTTTTTTGCTTCTAAATACGACGAGTCAGAGTTCGTGGGATTGAAAGTATTTGCAACTCAGAAGACTTACGAATCTTCTCTAGCCCTATCCAACGTTGCTGTTCTAAATCAAGACTTCGTCGACAAGTTTGTCACGTATTGTCTTGAATCATCTTGAAAACCTGCGGAGAAGAGGAACAGTGCTAAAACTGCCATTGTTTTCGTTTGACCATGTGGTTCTGGTAAGTCGACCGTCAGCGGAGGACTAGTTGCAGCACATTACCAAATGTGTACCACCCACTGTTAAACCGAGACGTGGTGAGGAGATAGAGTACTTGGATGAGTTTAGCCTGAGCTAATTCCAGTTTCGGGATGCTCGAGCCTAACTCTTCATCGGCTAGTTTTGTTGACATTGTAAAGAGTATATCGCTTGATGCGAGTGCCTGACTCTGGTAAAATGAAAGCATCGTTCTTAGGGTGCAGAGTTAAAGCTCTATCGCCCCCGTTTATTGTCGCTAGCACTGTCGAGTCGAGGTTGTCGTCAGGTGCCGAATTCTTCTTCTGATTTGATAACCTCTTCAGAGCACGGTGGAGGAATGTCAAACCAGAGGGATGGTCAAAGACTTGGCTTTGTATCTCTGCGATACTCATTTCTGTGGATGCCCTCGACGGTATCATGCTTCCAATGCGTGACGATAGTCGAGACATTGGCTCTGCAGTATCAGTTACTGTGACTTGCCTAAATGCTGTAGAAGCTGACTGAGATTTAGAGTCAGCCAGTGGCCGAGTAGTCCTTGGACTTGGAATAGGAAGCCCTCCATGTGTTTCGGATGGAGGCGGAGTTGGTGGCCGGCCGCGGGTATAGTGGCGATCGTACAAGCAAGTAAGTCCCTTCGCTGCACATTTGGCACGGTTGATCACCGCTACATTTGGCTTTTCGCGACTTGCAGAAATCACACGCCCGGCTGACTTTTCTTAACTTGCGCCAGCCGCTAGCTGATGCGCTGCCGTGTTTCTGTGTAAGAAGTTGGGGCAGCATTGGGTTTACATCCGTTATTAGCGCCTGGAAAGTTTGCAAAATTTGCTCTATCTCTTTAACCGGCATAAGGCATCCACGAAGTAGCGACAGGGACGGGGGGCTAATTAAAATAACTATAACAGATAGTACCTCTACCTATATCTAAATTGGTATATAATATAAGTACTAATAGTTAGTATTATTATAAATAGCTATATTATATACTTTATAGCTATATCTACTAACCTGACCTCTTGCATTTCCTGATATTAGCTGTAAATAACCTCCTTATTTTGCCTTTTTAGGGGTTAAGGCTGCCCTTAGTAGAGGCCTTTATAAGCTAGGTAAGGTAAAGAGCTATTTCTGCCTTTATAGATATAATTAATATCTCTTTATAGGTGAATTTGCCATGCTTTAAGATCCTTACTATCTTCTTCCTTCCCTATATAACATATGCAATAAGCATGCAGCACAGACAAGTACGCAGCACAAAAATCACTACCTTCTTAAGATAAATTATAATAAAAACATAACAGACTATCTAATTAATTAAAATTAATTACTATATTTATTACTAGATGCCTCTAGAACTACCTAATAGGTCCTTGCATTATGCCTAGTCTTACTGCATATACTATATCGCTAAACACCTGGCCTAACTGACCTTCCTTAACTACTACTTCTTAATAATTCAGCTAATACCTGCGTATTTATATCTATCTAATTAATTAAATCCTAACCTTCTTATATAAGTATCCTCCCTCTATTCTATAGGCATATCCTTTTTACCCTATACTGCTAGCTAAGTATATTATTTACCATATAAAGCTCCTAGTTCTTAGCCTCTAATAAGGCAGTCTTCTATATATTCCTTATAACTGCCTTTATAAGAGACTAAAGAGCTTTAAGGATTAACTCTAAGGAGCTATTATAATATCTTCTAATTCAGCCCTAAAGGTATTCAGACTGTAATCCTGCCTTAAGGACTATTACTAAGGTCCTTAAAGTCTAAGCTTAAGCTTATTAAGCTACTACTTTAATAGGTATTAGAGTCTATAGCTATATATTAAGCTTTAAGATTATAGTTTTTAGGTTAAAAGGAGTAAGCCTAGCTTCTCTAAAACCCCTCTTAATATTTAACTTAGTTATAGTCTTTTAAAAAGCAGCATAAAAGGCCAGGAAGAACTCGGTTCTAGAAATGTAGGTTATAAACTATCTAATAAGTCGCTCTATTTCTTAACTATAAGCCTTTTTCAGCGGCCTAAAGCACCTGACATTAAGTAGCTATAATAGGTATAAAGAATAAGGAGGCATATAAATCATAATAATCTTATTAACCTTATAATATCTCTTAAAATTAATAAAGTAGTAGCTTTTATAACTATTAAGGATTAAGAGATAATATTAAGTATTTAATTACTTAGTTATAAATTAATTAAAGTGCTTTAACTACTTAAGACCTAGCTTATTATTTATCTAGCTATTTTTAGTTATAGGAATAGCCTAAGTGCCTAGGAGGTTACTATCTTAATACTAATTAGCAAGGTAATATTAGCTTATAACTACTATATACAGATCGATCGCTCGGCCTTCTGTATTAATCACTTAAATTATAGTAACCTATTTATGGTTTCTAGGCTAGACTGACTTTAAGTTTCTATGCCTTTTTAAGCTAGTAATAACTATACTGCTTAATATTATAATAATAAAATAAGATCTTAAACTTTAACTAAAGAGAGCAGTAAAGATAAGTATAATAAAGTATTACCTATTCTAAAAGGAA
>JAAOAQ010000788.1:0-12709 GCA_013396025.1 Fusarium phyllophilum
CCCCTTTCATGCTTCGGCCTCTGAAGGACCACATGCCTAAACGAGGCCATTCTTTTCTTTGTGTTAGTTCATGAGAGCGTCATGGATTCAGAAAAAAGATGGGAGTTTTTCCCTTTTGATGGTTGATAGCGTTTGGAGCCACGGAACCTAATCTTATATACCCCTCCTGGCATCACTTTGTTTTACTGTCTTGCTTCTAGGGTTGCTTTGACGGGGCTTGGGAAAATATGGCGTGGATTGCACTTTGATGTACACAAGGAGGATAAAGAGATGGCAAAAGATATAGAACAAGAAGAGCCAAGAGATAAATCAAGGACCGAGCGCTATGTTAGGTTATTAGCCTCGAAGTTTATGTATAACTATACAGTATCATTGAAGCCATTCCCAGTACTTTGCCTCGCTTGTTTGGTCAGATCCATGCAACCCTCACAGCCTTAGCTAACTGTGGCTTGATCAGATCATGCTGTATGTGACAGAATATGGTGACATGGCTCCAGTCGTACAGAAGACGGTAACATCAAGGTATAACAGTAACTATTAAGTCGTAATCGGGTGTATTTGGTCACTCCCAACAAAGCCCAGCAAAGTTTGTTTCTCCAGGTATACGAAGTTACTCGGATCTCTGTGATTCCGTCAGCCTCAATGTCTTTGCTGTCATTCTCTTCTGTCCATCCATTCACCCCCGTTGCTTTTCTCGGCAGACCAGACTGTGCCCCTCCACCTCGACCGTGTTGATTGCCTCTTTGGGCATGAGTCTCCGACCCCTCCCGGAGCTCCGGTGCGGGGGAGCCGGCACCATGAGATCGGGAGCGGCTCACCAACGCGAGGACAAGCGACCAACCTCGATCGTGGGATCACTGTCTATAATACAGCTGAGTTAAGTTATGGATATTCAAATTTGTTGGGATTGATCCATTGAGCTATTTAACCGTAAAGCAGTCAACACCATTCACTTATTCCCTGTCCTTATTTCTAGTACTATTGAAGATAAAAAAAAATATAAAAAAAACAGAATTGAGTTTGACCCTAGCTTCGATGTAACCAACCTGGCGATAAGTCGACGGGCTATAGCAGGAGCCGAATAAGGGAATGACGCGAGACAATTGCTTCTTTAGAGGATCCTCTTCTGGTTCTCATGCCCTTTCGCTGATTGCTTCCAAACTACTTTCCATATCACGCCCAGACGGCCGAGTTTACCCCTTCAAGACACTCCTACACAAGCCACACATGCATGATGAGAGCTGAAATAAGCATGGCATAAATTTTCTGTGAACTTTTGAAAAGCACAGTAGCATTGTGGCTTACATGCAGAAAACCCAGTTCATTCTTGTAGAGCTCTTCCATAAGTCCTTTCCTCTTCTGGTAAGTCAGATATACTGTGGCTTTTTCGTATTCTCGACTCCTGCCCCCCTCTCTCTTTCGATTGAAGATTTCTCTAAAGTTCAACGACATGGCTGGCTTTGAATTGCAGCCCAGGTAGCATCTAGACTTTTTGAGGACTAGACCAAATCAGACCCCTGTTTTACGAGCATACAAGTTTGGGTTCCTGGGTCTCCAATGCAGCCTGAAGCTCATCAGAATAAGCTATGTGCTGCTAGTGCTATGGGCGTTCAGTGACCGCAACTCTGTTTTGGGGCGTTCCTGGGACTACTTTGAGAAATAGGCTGTGAGGCTTCTAGTAGGCTGAGGCTACTCTTTTTATATAGACCGAAGCCTCCTAAAATGTGGCTTAACATTCAAAATAAACAACGGCGACAGTGTTCTCCATTCCTCGGTCTGCGACAACCGTTGTTGTTCATTTCGCTCCGAGTCTGTCTGATGACTCAAATTGACTTCCTTGAGAATGTCAGTTATGCATTACTTGAAGCTGCGAAACTTCATCCTCCTCAATCTAAGTCCATAGGGTGTCTATAACTGTCCATAGAACAAGTAATATTCCCATTTTCTTCCTTTCCTTCCCTTCGTCTCATCAAGCCCGAGCCCGAGCCCGAGTCCGCTATACCCAATGCTGTTCCTTAATGCCTGATATTCATTGAACCGAAAATCAAAGTCAAAAACTCCATTTTGTACCGTGCACCCAACCTTTAGCCAACCCTTGCCCTCTCGAGTGCAGTTCAACGAGACATATTTAAAACAAAGTTGCGGCGCAAACTTCTAAAAGACTGATGTAAAGCCAAGGGACCAACTCCGATGAGCCTGAGTCCGAAATTTTAGTAGTAACCATGAGGGAAAGCAGCCCAACTGGTCTGATGCATATTTGCTCCGATAGGTAGGTAGTACAGAGTATTGATTCGAGTATGCCTACTAACAAGCCAGGGATAGTTGAACAATCCGGCCGGGCAAATTACTCCTTCATATTTGTGTGTGATTTGTGGATTATCGTAAATTAATTGACAGCCACGCTTAGACATAAAATGACTGCATGTGGCGCATAAGCGTCAGAGCCGATCGACAAAACCGTCTAGGGTGCACTAACATCAAGCGGCTTGTCCTTCCCCTGAATCTTCTCGCGATTTTGAGGTTTCTTCGATGCTTCGATGCGGCTTTGAATCTCCAGGTGATGGCTGCTTGTAGCGGTTTTCTCGCTCTTCGCTCGGGCGATGGGGCCCTGGATACCGTGTGCTAGGCGGTGGCTCCTCTGACAATATAGCTGATACCGACTGTTTGTTCTCGCTGCCCGGTCTTTCTTGCGAGGGCATGGGCGTGGAGGCGCGTATCGGTGACATTCGGCGTAAAGGTCCGCCAAAACTCTCTCTGCGAGACCGTCCCGGCCCGACGATTCTGAAGGGTGACATGTCACTTCTTTGTCGTGAATGACCACGTCGCGATCCACGAAAAGCTGCGCTCGACGAGCTGCTTTGACTAAGAGGCGGAGGTGATCGATATCGCTGCTCACTGCGGGTGGGGGAAGGGGCATGATGCCCTGTTGCTTTGCGCTTTCTGGGAGTTTCCCCTATAGTCACAGAAGCTATGTCAGTTCACAGAGAGTCTCTCTTTCTCTTGGTCTTAGACGAACCAGAAGGACTTCCGGGTCGGTTCGAGCTTCCGCTAGCTTGCGACGTTGGTGGCTGCCAGTGGTGAAAGTATATTGAAGGGCTCGACTGGGGTTCTTGCTGCTGTTGTTGCTGCATATGCGGATGCTGATGTGAGTGCATCGGGGGAGGAGCGGGTGCGGGCTGTGGTACGTTGGTGTTGATGCTCGGTAATGTCGATATGCCCATGGGTCGTCCTATAACACCACTCACTGTCTGGCCTCGAAGCCTTGATGGTGATGGCGGAATCACATATCCGGCTGCTGGGGTCGATGCAGATGGAATGCCCGGGTGCTGTGCGTGGGTATGCGACAGTGTTTGAGGTTCTCGCTGGTGTTCAGGCGACACAGGCCATTGCGCGGGCATAATCTGGGCACGGGGAGGAGCCTGTCCAGGAGGCATGAACTGCTGAGCCCACTCCAGTGCAGCTTGTGGCGCGACTCCTCCGCTACCCATGCCTGCAAACACCAAAGGAACCATGGGAGGAGGTATACCTGCCTGAAGCGACGTCCGCAGCATATCCATTTCAACTTTACGCTGCTCTAGACGCAAACTCTCCTGTCTCGTCCGCTCTTCCTCCTGCTTTCTCTTATCCTCTTCCGCCCTCGCCTGTAGCCAATGTCTCATGGATTCCTCAGCTCCTTGCCATTGCTGAGGTGGAGCAGGTAGTTGGCCCCATGAATCTCTCTGCTGGTGACCAGGATGGCCCAAGGATGGCTGTGGGGGAGGCGGAGGAGGCGGATGGGGTGGAAGATGAGATGGAGGAGCACCAGCCGTTGGGGGCTGCTGGGGAGGAAGGGTCATGGCCGCCGGTGGAGGCAGGCCACGATGAGGAGCCGACATGGGCTGTGATGGTGGACTGTGTCCCCGATAGGCGACAGGCAGAGAATTGCTTGCTGGTTCTCGATATATCAAGGGGGGAGAAGGTCGAGAGGTTGAAGGCGGAGTCGGGAGATCATGGACGGACTTGTAGCCGTAAGTTGGTGGCTGCTTGACGGTAAGCATCGTTGTATGGTAGCTGGGCTACGCCAGTGGGGACATTTGTACGGCAAGAGTGAATGCGTGGGTATGAAAGGCGTATGTATGGTTGGGAGGCTGGGGCTTGCTGCAATTGACTTTTTTTTAACAGATAAGAAACAGTTGACTGAGTGCTGGGCAGGGGAGGTGGGCAACAATATACTACAACAAGATTGCACTCCACGCTTGAAGATCTGGGTAGCTCTGGCAGTACGGTTCAGCCAGATCAAGTGATCAAGCAAATCAGGGAGCAAAACAACAACATCGAGAGGAAAGGGTTGCCAAAAATATTGTTGTTTGTGCTGTAACTGTCTCGTGGTTCCTCTAATACAAGTCTCAACTGGGGACTGGAGTTATACAAGGGAGAAGAAACAGACGACAAGAATATAAAGCAAGTGATATCAAAGAAGGAAGAAGAGGGGAACAGAAAGAAGCGGCGTACAATTTGGGTTGTGGATATGCAAGCTTTGTATAAGATGGCCAGAGGTGACAAGCGGCGAGCTGGAGATGTCGGCCAGCTCCAGAGTTGTGGCGGTCGAGGTGAGCGGGGCTGATGAAACCAGTTGACAAGCAGGGCCAAGTTCATTTGGAACCAGTCATGGATGGCTCTTCCACATAGCACACATGGGGGGCACGCGCAGAAAAGAGCTGTCAACGAGTGCGAGTTAGTAGGAAGCTTGTGTGAGAAGTGGAGAAGATCCAAGGCTGACAAGAGACGACTAGAGACCAACGTTGAATCGATGTGAATGGATTGGGCCGAGATGAAGGACAGAAGGCCCAGATATGGAAAGTTCCGCAGTGAAGGGGACAACTGAGAGAGAGATTGGAGCTTTAAGCTCAGCGAAGTTGTTGTAAACGACGGAGTAGTGAGTAAGGATGCATCAAAGGATAACAGCTCAAGACGCAGGTACCAGCCAGCGTGGTGTATTGTCCTGTGAATCACTCTTGTTATTCACAACTGAACGGGTACGTCTGGGTTCTTGTTGACATTGATGATTGAAGTCTCCAAGAAGAGCCGTCCTGTAAGTTTAGAAAAAGGAATGTGTCGAAGAGTACCCTCAATCAAGGATATATTTCGTCCTGTTCTGTGTTGTTGGTCGTCCTGTTCAAGCTAGCTTACCACTGACAACTGAGGCAAATGAGACGAGGGTAGCTTGCCGACTTCAGGGAGCTATGGCACGAGACCAACGGCTTCAGGGACCAAGGTTTTTAAATGAACGAATAGGAGGGAAGCCCAAACAATAGAAAGAGGAGAAGATAGTCGATGATCCTCGATAGAAGATGGAGGAGAGAAAGGAAAGAGAGAAAAAAGAGGGCTGAGCAGCTCGAGTGAGCTTCGGCATGAGTGGAGAGAGGAAGAGTGAGTGGTGGAAAGTGAAAGTACACGCACACGCCCGCACACGCCCACCCGCTTGCTTATACGCACATCATCAAGCGCCGGCCGCCGAGTCACTCTCTGCCGGTCCGCATCTTGACGCATCGGGGTCGTAATTTAACAGTCAAAGACTGTTCAAGACAGAGTGGAAACGCTGCATTGTGGGAACTTGCCCTGAGCGAGCAGGGTATGCTCAAACTAACAATAGGATTAGGGATCAAAGGACAAGAGACTACTCCGTACGGCCAACAGCTTCAACGGCCATGACATGCGCCAAAGCACGGGTTCAAACCTCCATCTGGCCAGAACAGTCCGACATTAGACATTTAAGGCAATGGCTAGAGCGAATATCGTTCCAGTAGAAAGAACGGCTATACTCTGGATCATCTTATCAAGTGCCAATATGGCAACCTTTGAAAGTTAAGGATAAAAGCGTGTTCAGAAGAGATTTGACAGATTTCGGGACACATGGTAGGGACAAGACAAACCACTAAAAAAAGGTAGTTAACTCAGAAAGCAGGGGTCGGTATTGTAGGGGCAATGGCAGAGGTAGACCAAAGAAGTGGCTGAGGGGGTCCAGGGCTGGGATGATTGCTGCCATGGAGATAGAAAACCCAGACAGTCCCATCGAATTGAACGTGCGTCGTGCATGCTTCTGGGGTTTCGAGCAGCCAACAAGAAGACAAGATGGAGGGACCGAAAAGGGTACAAGTTTGGGATGAATAGATCATAAGAAGTGGAGTGAGTGGCATCGGGAACCAGGGAGGGGCGTGCACAACATGGTGAAAGAGGTGTGTAGATTGCGGTGCGAGAAGCAATAGAAGAAATACTTCATCAACACATATCCAGATACAACACCGGTATGTGGTAGTTAGATGTAAGTTATTAGTCCAAGCCCAATGTAACATTCTCTCCTCTCCTCTCTTCTCTTCTCCTCCCTTTTGTTTTCATAGCTTGATGTTCTCGAAGCTATGTTGAGGATCAATAAGGCACAAGATGCTGCAGACATTCTTACCCAAGGACTCTTGTTAATAAGCTTTCTTTGTACCGACTGACTCTGCACCTTACCCCAGGCTGCAGCTACGAGCTAATAACACGAGCGCCGAGGCAAAGTGTCCGAGCTGCTGCAGCCTCTGAGCCTCCTGTCCAAACAAGGCTCTCAGCCTTGATATGATACACGGGCGGGCTGGCAACTGTTGCCTCGAATCGGTAGTTGGGCGGTAATTAGAAAGCCATCAATCGTGTAGTTATATGGAAGGATGGACTGGTGGAAGCCCCACGAGTGGCTTGATAGGGTCCTGAAATGTACATACGCCAGACACTTGTGGCAGGAAAACAATAATTTGGATGTTAGTTTTTAGCGCATCAACTTAATTCAATGCAGTTAGGTTAATGATAGGGCGTGCAAAGCTTGATCAAATACGTACTTTGGCTACCAAGCTTTCCTCAATCTTCGTATTCCCTGTCTTGCGATTGCTTGTGATTTTGCTTCACTTTTGTCTTCCAGGTTTGCTTTTAAGGATTCAGGGTGAGGTAGGGACTTGGCCGTAGTAGAAATTCGAAACAGGTCATGTTGAGTGAGTCAGGTCGTAATGCAGATTCTGTATTGGACGTAAACAATGGGTTTCGAATGATATGGTGCAATCGAAGTCGTGGGCCTTGTTTGAAATGAAGCTTCAGACTCAAGCCGATCGTGTGTCACAAAGATGCGACTCTAATCGAGGCACAGGAAGTGGATGAAAGTATGGATCGAATTTTGAAAATACCTACCCAGGCTAGAAATCTTGAGTAAAACCTGTTGCACGAAGCGCGGTTCCCGTCGCAGCCGGGTTTAAGCCGCTCTCTAGTAAAGTACATACTAGGCTCGAATGCCTGTGGCTTGTGATCTATTGTTTCGGGTGTGACAGGGGGGCATTACATGGATAAAAGGGTCGAAGAATTGCGAAGATCATTGAAATCTTCCACGGAATAGCGTTGTCTTTGGTCTGAAGCAACTCGGTTCCTCTCTCTCCCTGCCAAGGTACTTAATATAATGTAAATCCCCCAAGACAGGCAGTAGATACCATGAGCCTGGACGTGGCTAGGCTCCTACTGCATTTGGCTGCCACCCGCATCTCGCTTCTGCAAGGACCTCATATCATCTTCTGCTGTGATGAACCAACTTCGGCAGGTATTCGTACATATTTGTAGAGCCTTGGTAGAGAAAGGTAGTGAAAGGTAAGGGAAAGAGAAGCTGGCAGTTGAGCCCCGAGCCACCCTGGCAATAGCCTTGGGTTCTGGGCTTTGTCTGGGTCTAGGCCAAGATGCCTTGCAATTAGCTTGTGACCAAGTTCCTTCAGCCGCTCCTTCCGACCTCATGTGGCGCTGAGTTTGAACAAGCAACTAGGTAGGTATTACTTTTGTGTGTGGGCTTGCTTACATACATCCACCACAGACGTCCCCTTCATTCCGCGTTTCATCTTTGCAAATCTCCATCCTGCCAACCCACTTTACCGAAGTTACAAGGAGATATTATGTACATTTTCCCAACTGCTGAACCAGTACGCATGACGGGAAGTTGGTCAAGAAGAGGCATTGTCAGACACTAGTCTCCGATCATGAAATGTCCGATCCTATCACAAGTCAATGACTGTACAACGGGTAGCTGGTGCTCACGATGTCCAGTAGCAGCCCAGCATCATATTTCGTCATTATAAAACCGTCTCAAGCTGTTGCAAATCTAGTCCTTTCCCAAACATACTCATGGCAAAGGGCCAGATGTCAGAGTAACCCATGGAGGCTACCAGGCCTGCTTGCCTTAGTAGTCAGCCTTTCCAGGATCAGGGCCAACAATGATGCCCAGGTTTGGTCATGATGCATTGGTCGAGAAAAATCGGCACCCTCTTTCTAGTCGATCCAATCTAATACCCAACCCTTCTGCAGGACCTCGAGAGGCGCCTGGTAGTAATACAGATTAGCGTTGCTCAATGCTCACCAAAGCGATGGGCGGGGTCTTCCCCCAATTCATCCTTCAAGGCTTGAACCTATCGCCACGCAGCCACACTTGCCAGGTCCGTCGTCAAAAGCACGTTGCAGCATGGCTTTCTCGTGGTGGTGGTTCACTAGGCCACTTGAGGAATCTCTTTGCAGCTTTAGTCGAAGGCCAAGCTACCTACCTATGTATTCGGTAGCATAAGAACGGCCAATGGAACGATCACTCCCTCCTGACCAGGCGCATAGTGCTGTGTGCCGGTAGATTCGTCTGGTTTACAAGGATTCCTCAGCTTTACAAGCCCACAACTTGAGACTGATCTCGTCCGACGCAGGAAAGGAAACGGGAAGCTTCCTTGAGTTAGATAGCCAGAACTCATCCTAGCAATCATCATCAGCCTATGAGCAAGCTCAGGCGAGCGGTACCCCACCCTTTGGGAAAGCCCCACCCTCTCGAAAACCGTTACCACCCCTTGTTTTGCGCCGTTAGATATCGGAAATGCGCCACGATCCAGGTCAAGGTTCTGACCTGTGCACATACCGGCCGGTACGTGGATAAAAGATTGTTAATCAGTCCCTCGAATTCGTTTGTTGGGCTAGCTCAGGATTAACCACCTATTCCCTCTCAACCATGATTAACTTATAAAAACATATGTTTACATGGCAGAAGCCACTTTACGCACACAACAAGGCGAACGGGGACCCAGGCCATATAAGGTTATCGGACCCTCGACATCCTCAGATACGATTAATACTATGTAGAGCAAAATACGTAGCTAACAGAGTTCATTTTTATTTCGACCTTTCAGGTCTAGTTTCTTGTGCCTGTCTTGGCTGCCTCTAAGCGCGCTTCCTTACGTTATTCTGTTTGTTTCGCGTAGAGACATACAGGGCTTACTGAAATTCATCCCTTACCTTTGCAGAATTGTATCTAGCACTTTGAAGCGAGTCACCTGCAAGGGATGATTTCACCTGGGAAGAGCTTCAAAATTCTTGGAGTGGGTGCAGCGATATTTGCATAAATTTGGCTTCCATTTCGAATCTAGTCCTGTCAACGGTAATATTTCTGAGTTGAGTCAAGTTTCGAAAATTTTGTTGACGTTGATGTTAACCCCATCTGTTTTGGCTTATTGGGGGTAATTCAGTACCTGGGAGTCGTGGAAAGTTCCTGCACAGGTGCCGCCATAATAGCATCCGATACCCTCTCGAACATTCCGTCCGGTTCCTCTGCTTCACAACAGCTTTGTTGTACAAAGAGATCCGTGGTGTCCCTCATATTGGACGAGTCGTACGAGCTTTACGCTTGGAGTACGAATCAGGCCAAACTAAGGCCCAATTTATCTTGCTTTACCAACTAGGTAATCAACACGAAGCCGAGGAATCAAGGCTCAATCAAGTTTCCACTTTTCTGTGTTATTTTGACCGCTCTGTCCGCTGTTGGGATATCAGATCAAATGACAGTATTGGTAGAATAACGCTGCTTGAAGTACTATCCTGGACCGCAAAGTACCTGACCAACAGACTTGTTGGAGTCAGCATCAAAGAAAATCTCACATCTTTGTCGGTCGTACTACTCATGTACATTGGCCTTGGTGATTATTCTATGCAAGCATCTTTTCGCGATGATTGCATACGGATATGTACGGAGTACTCCCGTACAACGTCTTCCAGATCTACCTCGGACTGGGAGTCAACATCTATGTAAGGTTAGGTTAGGTGCATTAATTAGTACTAGCCTGAAGGGGGTGTTCCTAGTGAGGCTCAGTGCAGATCTTGTACCAATGAACATCCGCCAGGGCATGTTCTCCCAGTTCCAAGGACTAGGGATCCCAGGACCATATCATGCTTTGTCCAATTAGAGAATAAGTTGGTCGGTCGGGCCCGAGACGCACCTGCAGCTTGGAAACCCCATGTCGAGAATGGATATCTGAAACACCAAGTCACGCCCTGTCCCCTGTCCCTGCCCAACTCCTTCTATGACATTCCCCTCATCTTTGTTGTTTTGGTAGAAGTTTTTCCAAACTGGGCATTTCCTCCCATTTTCATTTCGTCCAACGACCCTTCTCTCAACGACTTCCTTGCTTGACTGCACTCTCATCTCGTCATCTACCCTCTATCCCAGGCTTCTTGTCCCACACTTCGTCACCTCACTTGGACTCGTGCATCATTATCCTTGTCTCCTGCAAGTCTGGATCCATCATCCTACAATGAACCACATCAGACACCAGCATTGATATGAGAGGAATCATCTCCGTTTTGCATACTTCACCCAACAGAAACAGACCGACTTAACTGGTCGCATGCGCGTCTCAATCTTGTCTTAGGTTAGTACGCCTGTAGTTTGAACGACACATAATGGATGTTGCGTCCGATGCACGATAGCACCCGATATCATCTGCACAAATCTCTGAGCCCGAGTTTTAAATTAACCAAGCGACTAATTCGTCACACTAGCCGTTTACACATGTCATCTCGCAAAGCCGTTCAGAGCCTCAGCCGCAACTTGAGGGCATCCATACGTACATTGTCAATAGATGCACTGATCCCTTTGCGGTATTGTCGTGGATCTCCAATTTGCAATCCTGGTCTCGTTCGTTACCTACGCCTACAATCTTGATTCGAGCTTATGATGTGCTCGTTCAGATAATACATACACATGCGCGTGAAAGGAACTGGCGCTTCTTGCCGCACCATGCCAACTGTTGGAACGGGGGCCTGTCTCAATCAACTTCTACGTCCGTCTTCATCTGGGGACTTGTTGGGCAGTCAATTACATCTAGACACTTGTCTGTGATGCTGATGAGAGCGCGCGTGGACGTGCTTTATGATGGAGTTTCCTTAACAACGAACGAATGAGATTGACATTCAAAACTTTTTCCTGATCACAAGTACCGTATGTCCGTCGACGGGCCACGATTACCTGCTCTGCGGCATCTAGTCTACAATTGCTGTTCATCGTGCCTCACCTTACTCCGTACTGCACATCGAGCAACTCAATTTCGCAGATCCTTTACTGATTAGTCGCGGCCCAGGATTTACGGCAGGGCTCGCTCAGGCACGGATACAGTACATGACCTATCTTGGTAGGCTCGTTTAATTTGCCGCCACCTATGAAGCTGGAAGCTCTTGTTTGCCCGTGTGAGCTGATGGATCGGCAGCTAGCCTTTAAGCGACTTTCCCACCCACCCTCGTGGTCGGCCCAATCCGATGACACCCTTGTAATTTTTGGATCTAAGCTATCCCGATCCATGTGCGGGTCTGGTCTAGACAGCACTCAACTCGAGTCCAGAGTGAGAGCATCCTTTTAAACGCCCTGCCTTACCTATCTAGTCAAGGGCTAACTTATGGAGAGGTGTCAGACAATTCCGCTTTGCCCAACACAATCCAATGATCCCCATGTCGTTGGTTGACTGAGAGGGCTGAGTCCAAAGCCTGCACTTGTGATCATAACAACATACTAACAATCTTCGAGTAAATTGACAGACTCGGCCTCGGTAGCTAAATCAGGATACGAAACTCGGCTTTGTTTTGCGGGAACCCACCGCCATAATGTCTGTGTATATCTGGCTTCCGAGATTTGCTGGTGATCGGCTACCTGCACATAGGCACCGTTACACTACTGGCCTTTGCGGTCTAGCTGTAGAGAATCTACCCTGTACGAAGTACCGAATCGACCATGAAAATTTCCGTATCAAACAAGAAATGGCCATGGTCGATCACTGGACTACTGGACGTGTCGATAAGTAAATGATTCGATAACCCACATCTCAAGCTCACAGCGCCACAAGCCCTTGATCATTCGGGCGATCAAGATCAGCGAAGTGATTCCCCTGCTAGCGCTCCCCGTCCCATCTGACATGTGTCTATCGTGCCAGAACCCACGAGCCCGCGAGCCCCAAGATTTAAGGCAAGCCATTGTGTAGGGATCGACACCGGAGCCTGCACTGGATGCCAGTGATTGTCCTTCTGTTTGGTAGTCCGGAATTGACGAGAACCTACCCGCCCTGACTAACAAGGCCGGCTTCCGTACCAGAACTTGCAACACGGATTCAACTGCGTGGCGAGAGATCTCATTTGCCCGACCGCCTGAGCTCCTCTGTCTCTGTCGATCATCTTTCCTTCATTGATATCACTCAAATACGAGATGCTGTTTCCAGATGTTGACTTCAGTCTGGCTTGTTGGTCTAGCAACAAATAATCAAGGAACAAGGACGCGTATCTGTTAGTCCACGGACCATGACTACTATCGGTACGTATGCTCCCTACCGGGGGACAGAAGAATTAACTGGTCCCCATTAATCTCACTAAAATCTCT
>JAAOAQ010000791.1:0-31598 GCA_013396025.1 Fusarium phyllophilum
TAATTACATTAAATAATTAATATATTAATTTAATAGCTCTTATAAAAGTGGTATTTTAACTTAATAATTATTATAGATAATTACTTACTATAATTAGTAGTAAGAAAGGGTTCTTTTATAATATATATTATTAAAGCCTTACTAGTATTAACATAAAGTTATTATATAATTAGAAGTTTTCTTTAGCACTAGCCCTTTTTTCATACATACTAACATTGTTTCTGTTCTTTACATAACGCATGGCTGTGAGTCATTTCTTCATATTCATATTTTCCTATGCTGCATATTTGAGCCAGCTGATCCGAGATGGCAATCATCCTCACTATGTCCTCCAGTACTCCTCAACCTCGCCCTGTTCCAGTTTTTCGAGCTCTGCATAGAACCCGACCTTGTTCAACTTGTAATGCTCTGCAATCTTCCTCGCTGTCCAGCCATCTGCATCTGGTTCATTTGCATCGATTCCATTTTGCACTAGATACCGACTCCTCAAAATCCATCTGCGCTGGTCAACCCCAGATCTCGCAACAATATGTAATAGGTTTCCACCTTCTGACGTCTTGGCCTTCCAATCATAGCCGGCCTCGTCCAGAGCCTCGAGAACCTCAGTATCAACGTCACTCCAACTTCGATAATCCTGATCACGGTGCATGTCAGATAAGTCAAAGGCACTCGCCTTATTATCGTCCATATGGCCGTTATCATCTAGTATTAGCTCCGCTACAGTCTTTCCGGCATTGTTTCGCATATTTATATCATCGCAAAACGCTATCTTTAACAAGTCATAGAACAGTTCTCGCTTTTCTGTCCCGTACCAGATGGCAGTCAAATCGTCATCAGCTAAGTAATGCAGCGCTGTATTTCCCTTTCTGTCTTTGGCCCGAGGATCAGCACCAGCTCTTATAAGATCCTGGACACACCCGAGAGGCTCTGCCATAGCAACGGGGGTAAGGCTCTCAGCTAAGGGATGGAGACGCATCCGCCGAAGAGCTGCATGTAGTGGATATGTTCCATGGTGATCAGGTTGGTCGACCAAAGACTGATATCTCGATGAAAGAATGCGCAAGGAACGCCGAACAATGGGGAGCTCTTGGAATTCCGCATTCCGATTATTGCTAACTTCGACGAGGAGGTGATGCAACGCGTTTTTGCCTTGATTGTCTACCGCGAGGGGGTCTGCTCCAAGCCGGAGGAATACTTCAATAAGAGATTCCGAGCCTGGTTCTGAGAAGTCTGACTCTGTCGGCCCCAAGAATCGATCCCAGCTTGGATAGAGCTTCTGGCCTGACTCTCCGCTTTCCACTGTCCAATCAATATCAACCAAAGAGGTCCCAGCAAGTACATCGGCTCCAGCTGCACTTCGACACGCACTGAGCAGGAGTGTGCGTCCCTGAGGATCACGGTGTTCAAGGTCTAGTGATTCTAGAAAGCCCGGATAGTCCATCAAGGGCTTCAGCCAAATCCCGTCCTCGATGATGGCATGTATAAGATGCCGAGCACCCCAAACAGCCGAGGGTTCCTCTTTATCCCACTCATCATCCGAAAAGTGCGGATTATCATCCTCTTCCAACGACTCTAGGCTATTGACTTCAAGGGGGTAGTCTGCGAGTGGAGTTCGGGGAGGGTCCTCGCCGGGGAACGGCGCTCTGCTTCCAGAGGAATGTCTGGAACTGCGTAGAGCTTGCGGAAATTCCAGGAACGGGTTAGATCCATGCCGAAGAAGCGAAACAATCATTTGTAGTCTCTCATTCTTGAACACTGGTCTGTTGGAGAATGTATTGGCAGCACAGTAAAGAGGAGGCTGAAACTGCTCGCCATACCGCTCAAACTGTGGCGGTGGATCCTGAGCATCCCAAAGTGACTCAATAGAAGAGAGTAACTCATGGGCTCTCTCTGGCTGATTGTTGGGGTCAGCTCCCATAGATAACTCTTGGTCTAAACGATCAGGAGACTCGTAGCCGGCTGGCTGAGAGCAAATGAGTGAGAGATCGTTCACTTGATGATAAGGCGAGGTTGGACGCATATTTCTTGCAGTAGTCAGGCTGCATTAAAAACAAATGCGCTCGATTATCGAAAGTCTTTGGTGAACGAAGGAAATTGCCTGATTTAAGAAGAGCTTATGTACCTGGTGTAGAGACAGACAGCGGGCCAGGTAAACAGTGGTTTCCACTTTCAATTGGCTTGTTGGTTGATGGTCTAGAACATACTTTGGGCCTTCTCCAAGCTAGGTAGCTGAAAGTGCAGTTCCCTGCTTCAGTTGTGTGACATTTCATATGACTCACACTTTGAGTGCCGAATAGCCGGTCTGAAACCAATCTAACATCATAAGTGTTACTGAAATGGCTGAAATCAGAAACACAGCATGTCTTCTAGTTGCCAATTGTATTTCTGCCGCCGCTGGGTCCCTGATTCTACTAAGCTGTTACATATTAGATATGAGATGCAATAAAGTAACGGTTCAAGCCTAGGCAATCTTTTAAGCTACGGATGTATGTCATTGGCAAGGTCGTAGGTCCTTGTATGCGAGACTTGGAGTAGACTGCGCATCATGGTCGTTCTCTGAAAAATCTCTCATAAGTGTCAATAATCTTCACTTGGATGGCATACAAGTAGAATAAGCTAACCTTTCGGTAATTTACAAATTATCTGCTATCCTCTCATGGGCTCCCCGACCATCTGCTGAACTGTTCTTATTATCACCGACACTGAATAACCTCTAGTACTAGACCATGTCTATTCGTGGCGAGGTTCTTTATCTCTTCTTCTTTTACCAATTTTTTGTTGAATATGAGCTTGACAGATTTCAAGTTAGGAAACCGATCTGGAAAGACCAGAGTGTCAAAAAACTCCTCAAGTTGGCTAACAATGTTTCTTCCACAGCTATGAATCTCAAGATACTCCAAGTATTCTGGAATACATTCAACAACTCTTGGAGCTTGGATAGATGCATCCAGGGTGAAGTGATACACTGTGCCATTACCTAGAAGTCCACAAATGTTCTGAGACCCTAAAATAAGGCGTTTCAACTTGTGCATCTGTCGCAGCTCAACACCCATGTAAAGTCTTTCTCGTGGTCCGGGGTAGCAAGAGCTAGTGCGTGCTGCCTCAGCGAAATCAAGATGAAGATATTCCAGGCAATTCTCGTGGGACAAAAGAGCTTCCATGATATCCCGGGCTGCCATTTCGAACTCGTCACTGTCGTTCTGTTTCTTGAAGTCGCATGCATAGGTGAACTTCCTAAGGTCCTTGCACGACCCTATTATAGAGCGAATGGCTCGGGGTACGCACCAACTATCTCGTAAGATGATTGATTGAACGTTCGAGCACCCTTCTTTCAATAGGTCTATGTTAAACTCATCCATTTGATGGCTGCTTGCTCCGACGCATTCGTATGAACGAATACTAGGAATGCGAAAAAGCCATTGTGCGTGGTTATAAAATGGGTGACGTCCTTCCCAGGTAGCTTCCGCTTCATGCTTCACAATCTCCAACTTGGTAAGCAGCTGAGGAGGAGGGTGTTTCACACGTCTTTTTCTGAAGGCTCCAGTAGCAGCTACCAGAGTGTTGCTGAAGCAACTTGGATCTCGAGGGTAGCCATATGTCAAAGTTTTGATCTCTGTGCAGACAGCAAGTAGAAGATCCACTGCTGCCTCTTCGATTCCTGTTTCCATAGCCCGAATCCATTGGTCTCTCCAATGGAAAAGATATCCTAATTTCTCGGAATATATCTTCGAAATCAGTTGCTTATAGAAGATCTTATCATTGGCATCGATATCAACCGTTCCACGGCGATAGCTATCAGTCAGCCAATCATATAACCTGATCGTGCGAACGTATCGGGCAAGCTCTGGCTTGATGACTGCGACGTATGAAAGAAACTGCACAATGCGGGAGCGAACAGCAGTGCCTTCCTTCGGCTCTTCAGCTCTTGGGATATCGCTGAATGTTTGGACTGAGAAAGGCAGTGCGATAGTGTAGAGCTGTTTGCACGAAAATAGAAGTGAATGAACGGATCTGAAATCAGTCGAGTCGGCAACAAAAGATATTATCTGGCTCTGAATCTCTGGAGGAAGAGTGAGTAAGAAAGACCTCTGGTCCATCGAAGAATTCATGATTGTTGAATTTTCTAACGAAATTGGTATTGTGAGAATTGTGAAGCAAGGAGGACACGGCGCAAAAACACATTTTGATCATATGAAGACCCCACATTAATCTTCGCTTGCAGACCCAACAACTTTGCATAATAGCCGTAGATTTACCATTACTCTTATGATCAAGGTAAGCCACGACAAAGGCATTGAAAGCAGCGCGGCGTAAGTGGTACAACACCTGTACTTCCTCGTGATTGGCCTCAGTTGACGCGACTACGAGATAGATATAGCGTCTTGAATGAATCTTATCTTATCAGATTGCTTCCCATGAGGGTGATTGGCAGGAATATCCCGTAGTGGATACTCGACGATCCTCGGCTGTAAGATTGACATGAAAATTCATCAAAACCTCCCCCCTTTACCAACCCAAAATACACTAGTCTCATTTAGTCACCGCATTTCAACGACAACATCACGAACTTCTCACAGTGCCTTGACAAGATACAACCCCCCTCTCTTCAGAGCTCATTTATACCATCTTTCTGCCATATTCTATATAAGAACTTCTTTGCCGGACGATGACTACAAGCGAGGATCACGTAAGAGATGCAGAGCTACAATATCTCGTCAATCCTTTGAACGGCAGTCATTTATCAGATGGGATTGACGGCTCAAGTCATGGTCCTACTCCCTACTCTCATCTTACTTGAAATAGCACTGACCAGTACCAGACAATCGTCCACCGATTCCTGGATCAAGTTGCGAAATCTACACCTTCACCGACGAAGTCATCGTCCCCTCATCAGCACCAAAATCTCACCCTTATCTCCTCGTCAACATCGGCTCTGGCGTATCATTCTTCCAGGTCTCAGAAAACAGCCAATGTCAGCGAATCTCGGGCTCCTCATTCGGAGGCTCGGCGTTATGTGGCTTACTCCTTCTTCTCACCAGAGCCCGCACGTATGAGGATATGCTTGAACAAGCTGAGAAGGGCAACAATGCCAATGTCGATAAGCTAATTGGAGACATTTATGGAATGGACTACAACAGAATCGGCATGAAGATGACAGCTGTTGCTTCAACTTTCTGCAAAGCTTTTAGCTTGGAGCATAGACCTGATGCTGAAATTCAAGAGGCGGAAAATCCCGTGCGGGACATCAAGTCGTTTTCAGATGCGGATATCTGCCACTCCTTGGTTTTTGCGGTCTTTAACAATATCGGTCAACTGGCCACGTTGCATAGTCGCATCCATGGAAACCCGGATATCTATTTCACTGGACCTTATGTGCAGAACTGCCAACTGCTCATCAGAACCTTGTGCATTGCAGTGCGCTATTATTCCCAAGGAGAGAAGAAGGCACATGTTGTTGTCAACCAAGGCGATTCAGCTGTCTAAGGACTTGAAAAGTACGAATAGCATGGCCATGGGGTATCGTTAGCATAAATAAGCGAGTCAAATCATTATAGAAATTTGTAAGGTTTTATATACATGATATCTTCTTCCGCGTTTATACAGAGTTCTCTTCAACTGTTCTTGAGCTGCCTTATTTTAAAGCCCAATGCCTCATGATAAAAACCTCACCTCCCTGTTTCAACTGGCCTATCGGGCCTAATTGTCCTCGAAGCGCTGAGTTTCTCCTCGAGCTCTCTTCCATCGGCAATCTTCTCCCTCCTATGCTCAGTTCCTTTTTGTAGATGCTCTCGCAGCTTTGCTCGAGTGTCATACTTCTTGTTATCGCAATCAGGGCAGCGGTAAATGACATCTACTGCGAATCTCTCCCACTGTTCTGTCGCGGCGCGTTGGCGTCTTACCTCAACAGCTTTCTTGGCGATAGAAGTGATGTACTCATTGACCCTGGGCCCGGCGAGATATTGTTTTGTTTGGTCTTCGATGAACTTGAGTGTATCTTCACCCGTGTTTGACGGACGCCAGTCATCCAGAGGAATGGTGTGCAGATTGCCTTCCACATTGAGCCTGTATAGGTGCTCTGTGAATTGGATCGCTCTGCAATGGCCTCGCCACCCATTAGTGCCATTCATGCCTTCACAGTCAACTATCCAGTTCTTCCATTCTTTACCTATCTCGATATATTTCTTCAAGAACTGTTTTCGTCTAACGTCATCTCTGGTTGCAGCCCTCCTAAGAGATTTGATATCGCCATTGGCCTCTTTGGCAGTACCATTCTTCTGGGCATCCGCTGAACCCTTCAGACCTGTTCCAATGCTGACGAATAGGGCTGGAACTAGGCCGTGAATGTTATGAATCTCTCGAATGGCAATCAGCGATGGATTGTTGGCGACCATGCCACCGTCGAGGAACTTTCTTCCTATGATCTTGATTGACTCAAAGTACCTTGGTGCAGCAGTCGTCGCTCGAGCTACCTCCCATATCGCAGTGGTATGAGCAGGTCCCGCATTGGAAGGGTTCCAGAGATTAGAGTCATGTGCTTTGGGACTAAAGTCATTGTCATAACTTCTCCAGACGAACTCTTTGCTAACGCCTCCTTCTTTGTTAATAGCCCAAGAGATGGCGATACTATGTTGTCGTTAGCAAGCTAGGAATGGATCAAGTTGTGAAGGAACCTTACGTTCTGGTTCGGTCTTCTCTGTACTTCAATGGTTCTGTCTCTGCTTCGCTAGGGAAGCAATCCCTTTCTCGTGAATCTCGTCGAAGAGTCTGGTAGACAACCTCTTGGAACACTGCACGTGTCTTCCGACATGAAAACTTTGCTCTGGGATACCAAAGAAATGAACGCTCGTGAAACCACCTAGGTTTACCGAATACGGCATTTCCGAATGCTTTGTATGTGTCCAAGGCTTCGTCAACTGACATACGCAGTCTTCCCAGCATGATGCTACTAAGACTAATTGGGATCAATATTGGGCTCTGTAGAGCAGAGTTTCTGGCAACTTACCCACCAGTTGAAGTCCCAGCGACGTAGTCGAAATAGTGACAAGGAAGATACTCATCAACTCTTTCTGACTCTGGGTCATCTTCATTAGCGTTTTGCTCGCGTTTTCCCATCCAGGGGTAGTAGCTGCTCTTATGGGCTGGGTCGTCGTGATTGCGCTCTATGTCTCGTATCCGAGTCATGATACGCTTCAGCACCAAAAGACTTGCGTATCCGCGAACACCACCGCCATCTGCAATGCAGCTGTAAGTCCATGACTCGATAGAGTAGGGATGAACTGTTACCGAATGTCAAAATGGTCTTTTGGGCCCAAGGACCTTCTTCATCTGAGATGTGTTCAGGTCCCCGAATGGGAATTGAAGGATCAAGATCCGCGCTACTCGCTCCACTGACTTGCGGATGCAGCGTACGAGAGGTCTCTGACGGCGGAGTAGCCATATTGCTTCAACTTTCGGGGAGGATGAAATGCAAAACAAAGGATTGTGTGATGAATTTGAGAGCCTTGTCCTATCTGACAACAGAACGGGGGTATCCAACGCAGAAACCATGGTATCATTTTATGCCTCGCCAAACGAGGCTCTGGGAACGCATCAGAATCGGGCGCTTGATGGTGTGCAAGGCAGCCTACTGCAGAGACCGCCATCCTGTACGACTGTGATATCGCCCCCATGCTTCCAAATATGATAGCATCCTGTTCATTCTGGTAAAGGGGGCGGTAATCCATTGCGCCACAGCCTGAGAACCTGCATTGCCTTCTTCAGGTGAATATGTCTGGACTCATTGACCAAATTTGAGTCAGCGCAGCACTGCAGTAGCAAAAGAAATAGCTACTTACTTCGATAACCTATTGAGTCGATACAGTATCGAAAGCTAACATCTTTCTCTAGCAAGAATGCATTCACAAAAGATGTCTAAATTCAAGAAGCATTCTTAGGCGCCGGGAAAAGCCATTGTAACGATATGCGCGCGGTCAATGACTGGCTTGAAATATTGGCTGCTGTGTAACCAAACCTGGCCCAATAATCCCGCACAACCTCCGTCAGTCCACTGGCCTGGCCACTCTCTTCACTGTGTTTCTTCTCCCATTGGGCTCACTGAAGTTGTTATTTCCAGCGCATCTGCAATAGCTTTCAGCTGGAGTCTGATGGCTTAATAAATGGCGGTTATTGCTTGTGACATTGTGATTGCACTTTCCACACGGATGGCCATCGTGTTCTAATGGGTCACTTGGTTCGCCACCAAGCCTGTCATAATGCATACACCGGTTCTCGAAATGGAATATCTATGCAGCTGACCAAGGATCTCTCCGGCTGACTTGCATCGCCGGATGAACTGCTATCTTCAACGATCCTGTCTGAAGGTTACATTTACTACATACGAACAGTCCGTCTCCCCGAAAGATGTCTAAAAACCATGTAATGTCCGAAAATACCCAAAAGTGGCGCACGCAGCCCGCTGCCAAATCTGCAAATAATATTGGAAATAATCACATTCCCCCGTAATCATCACACCAAGTCATAGGCTCCTGCTGACCATCCTTATGCATTCACAACGTAGAGCTGAGGCCCATCCCCGAGAAGTCTATGCAGGTTGTACCGGACCCCCATGCTCCAGAGATTGACCTCCGCGATGAACTCCTTCGTATTGTCCGATCGAAGGATGTAGATTGGGATATTGTTCTTCAATCGAGGAATCTCGACCGCGAAAAAGTCTTTGCCTGTCGATTTGTTAGCAGGGAGCTGTTGCTCGCTGATTGTGCGTTTTACCTTCAACGTCAGCTTTGTCAAGCGGTCGGACTTGGTCTGACTTCATGTCGAGCACTGCGACTGGATTACCGTGATACCCCATACCAGCAGCTCTGGGACGAAGGGAGGATACAGGTTTGGAGATGCTAGATCGAGTGGACATGGGTTTTTTCGTTGCTTTGGCGCCTCAGGTCCTGATGGAAAGGGTTTTATCTTGTCTTGACAGATGATGCCTTCTAGAGCCTTCTCTGTGAAAAGCGGGGGAAGCGCTATACAAATAGGAGTTCTGTTGTTTGAGACATCGGCGCCGATCGGAGCGTAAGAGTGGCGTTGTTCTGTAGGTAGCCGTGTGTGATTGCCAAAACATCTGACATACTCCTTCAATTCGACAGGCAAGATTTACATTTCGGGCAATGACATTTTACCGCCTGATGGATGCATTCAGTTCTCGCGATTGCGAGTCCTGAGTCAGGTTGGCGGCCACCATGTGACCAAGTGAGGCAGACTCGTCAGTCGTGTAACCCCAGCCTTGCGTCCTATTTGTTGGAGATAGGGATACTCAAGAAATGCGCCCCGCGGAAAGGTCATCGACTTTTTGGGGTCTGGTGAGTTCAGCCGCACCAGCCATCCTTTGGTCCTTGGTAATTCCTGTTCAGGTCCGTCATGCAAGGAGCCATTTTCGTTGTTCGAGTTTTATGACACATGGCTGAGGCCTTTTTTATTGCTGACTTGTGTAACTGTGATAGCGCCACGACAATTACTGGAATTTGGCCTTCTCTATTTGGGAAAACCAGAGCCACTTGACCATATTATTGTTTTTGAAGGCGATTTCCAGGTTGTATACGGTCGGAATCCACGCCACCTTTTCGCCTTCGTTCTTGGTAGGCATTCCATAGCCGAACGTGGGCTAATCTTGCTATACCACGTCGACCTGAAGGCACAAAGCTTCTAGCCTAATGACTCGAACACTTGGGAGTCATAGTTGCGGCTATGCAATGACAGACTGAGAATTAAAAGACGCCAGTGTTACTCAGGCCATTCTGCCAGTCCTATCACCCAATTGGTCACGGGTCGAATACAGATCTGGAGCGCGTTCAACTGTGTGTTGCTGCTACCAGTATCTGCCAGGAATTTTACCTTGACGAATCATTGTGTGTTTGATTGGACTACTGCCAAGTAAACAATTCGAAAGGGGGGCCTTCAAAAAGGAAGCATAATGTCGCAGGTGATGTCACAGAAGAGTTTCAAGTACACGTTTGAAGATTAATATTGCTTGAAGAAGTATAGATATTATGACTAGAAAATATTATGAATATGTGAGCCAACCGTGCCAAGCATTCCTCATGCGCTCCGCCCTGTCCACTGTCAAGTAAGCAGAGTTTGCAAGTCTCTGTTGCAACTCCTTGAACTTGGCAGTAGGCGCCCCCTTCTCAAACAACATATCCAACTCAAGGTACGATAGGCCCTTGGTCTCAGGCAGACGGAAGTAACAGTAGACGAGACAAAGGAGAGCTGTACCGGCGTAGACAAAGCATGACTTGCCCTGCATATTCCAAGCGGTAGGGTTAAGCATCTGAGGAACGATGACGTTGTTGATGATCATGAAGATGTTGTAGACAACTCGAGCCAAGGCGATAGTCTTGACACGAAGACGGGTAGAGGGAATCTCGGCAACGATGACGTAGCATGTTGGGCCGATGCTAAGGTTGTACAGGAAGGTTGTTGTGATGAGGATAGCTCCGAGGGACCAGTTGAGACCCTTTTGGCCATCGAGAACGACGGAGAGAATACCACCGAGGGTAAGCATGAAGACAGCAGCGACAAGACCAGTGAGATACAACTTGCGACGACCGATATGAGATAGAAGGAACCAAGAGATCATGCCTCCGACCAAAGCCATACCATACATGCCAGTGGACAGACTGAAGGACTTGGACGAGTCGAAGCCGGCCTGCTCAAGGAAGTAAGGAGCGTAACCAGTCAAGATCCAACCGCACAGAGCCTGGACAGACCAAACCATACAGCAGATCTCAGTTCGTCGAAGGTTGGCACCCTTGAACAAGTCAAGATAGCTCGAGCCACCATAGTTGAGCTTACGTTCAATACGGTTAGTATGCTCCATGACAGCAATGGTGTCGTCGATATCGAGCTGAGACTGCTTCGTCAAGCGCTGCAGAGCATGACGCGCTTCGACCTTGCGCTCACGACGGATGAGCCACCATGGACTTTCGGGGGCAAAGATGATGCCGATGAGGAGAGGGATGGCGAAGGCCCATTGAAGGGCAAAGGGGATACGGTAAGACCACTCTGAGTTGTTGTGGACGAGAGACTTAAGAATGCCTGTACCGAGAAGTTGACCGATGACCCAGCACATGTTGGTCATGCTGAGGAGACAGGCACGGATGGCTGAGGGGACAACCTCGGCGGCGTATGTAGCTGCGAGTGTTTGGATGACACCCCATGAGATACCTGAGTGAGGGTTAGTCCTGTGTATCAAAATGCATGATCATTGAGATGCGATGAGGGTATGAGGGGAAAGGTGAGTGAGAGACATGGACTTACCACAAAGAGCTTGAGAAGCGACCAACACGCCGATGTCGTGAGCAAAGAACGCCGGAAAGACAGCAAGACACATCCAAGCAAGACTAATCAACATCATCTTCTTATAGCCAATGCTGTAAGTTACCCAGCCGTGAAGCAACAGACCAAGGACCTCGCAAGCAATAGCCGAGACCTGAAGCGACGTCTGCCATAACGGCGAGATCTCATAAATCGGTCCATTCGGCGTATCAAACTCCTCGCCATATCGTCGTCGAAACGCAGGAAATGCGACAAATCCAGCGACGAGACTCTTATCGTACCCCTCCATAACAACAGTGAGGAAGAGCAAAAGCGACCAGAAGATCGCTTTGGGGAATTGCTTGCAGCATCCCAAGATGGTCATCTCCTTCTCATTGTTCAGCGCGCGACGGACCTTCTCGCCCGTGTCGTCGGAGCTGTGCGACCCGCGGGGAAGCCATAGTACCTCGATGGCATTTTTATTAGGGTGATTGTCTGGTAGGTCAAACGTCGGGTCTGGGATGGGAGGGTTGGTGTGTTGGTTTGGATCGTGTACTTTTGTCTCGATCTCTGTGACGCGGAGGATGCCGGACTTTGCTTGGACTGGCAGCAGGACTATCTCGTCCTTGCTGCTACCATTGTCCGAGGCTGCTTTACCAGAGCCGAACATGGTGTCTTAATTATTTTAGAGAGAAAAGATAAGATGATTCAGAAGAAAGGAATGGATGCCTTTCGGCGGAGTCATGAATGAATGATCGGCATGGTCCTGGGGTTACATCCTGACAACGGGCCCTGACATGACATATATAGGATCGGCGCTGTCGAGTCCAGTCCAGTCCCCCCCTCCCCTTCGCTTGGGTATTTTCGTTACAGTGCATCAAATCAATCAGTTTGAACGTCGACTCGACTGGGGAAAGTGAATCAGGACCCATGCACCCCAGGTTCTGGTAGCTTGCAACTCTGCTTTCTATCACGGCCTCACTCTCGGCGTTTCTCACATTTTGGCGGCTTGCGGAGGTGGATACCGAACTTCAAATACTGGAGAAAAAAGTCGGATGAGAGAGGGTACGCTAGCTGGGCATTTGCCCTATTGGGTCTAAACATCCGATCAGTTTGCGGGTGAGCGTTGCAGAAAACTCTCGAGGGAAAAGAAAAAGAAGGCATTCATGGTTTTTCCACGTGGTATTCCAGAAGCTTTGACAACAAACGGCGATCTTCACGATGCGGCTCAAGATGGAGGCCGTTCGAGAGTGATTAAAAATGCCGATCTGGGAACGGGGACTAGGGAAGCGACACGTTGATTTGTCTTACCTGCTTTGATTCGACGTGCAAGGGATCCTAGATGAGCCGTTGGGTGGTTGATTGTGTGACCAAATAGTCATCATCCTTCGCGTCACAACAAGTGAGACTAGGAGTTTTCTAGTGTCTGCCACGAAGTCTGGGTACCTACCTCTTCCGGCCACTCGTGTGTCATCCAAGGCAATTGTTTAGGTAAGAACTAGATCCAAAGTAAATTATACGTACAGTAGTAGAGCCTCATTAGAACAAAATCTCCAGACTTTAGTTTGCGCCGCGAGTTTTTCTCGTACCAACGCCCGCGTCTCACCATTCAAGTCACTAATTAAGGTAAGCTAAAGAAAACTGCGTGGCCGATTTTAGCCGGATCCACTCTTCTCCATGGGGAACTCGTGCGGGGATTGGCTCGGAAGTAGGGAAGTGCTTTCTAGCGCTGGCCCCCTTATTACGTATTGGGACTTTGTGGCTGCTGTCGTTGGTATTTCTCCTTGGAACAACAGCTCCGGAGGACATATTAGGCCAAGATCAGCCTTACTCGTGTCCTTCGCGACGATGACCGGATGAGTAGCTAGTAGAATGAATAGTTCAAGGCCTAGACGGAGAATGGGCTCTTGGATCATAAGGCTGAGCGTTTGCTTTTGATTTTTATTCCGTGCCTTGTTTACCCCTTTCACCTAATGCCCCTGCGTCTTGTCATGTCATGCACACTCCAGCTGAAGGACTAAGCTCAATCTGACAGGTAAGCCAGGGGTAAGTTGCAGCTTGACTGACTCTCTTCAAAATTGACCTGCTTCATCCGAGGTTAGACGACGACATATGATTCCCACCATATCCACCGCTGCCCCCCCTTTTAAACCCATTCATCTTCCCCGAGTCTAAAATCACTCTGGTTTCCAATATTCTCCGTAGCTTTTTCAGCTTTTAGCTCTCGTGACGCAGAGTCCAAGCACGAGTAGTTTGATCACCGGGTATTTTGGTTAAAGAAGATGCCAAATCGAGTAACGGCTCCGTGTCACTGCTTGGACTATGAGTTTTGGTTATCTAAGGAGTGATCTGACATCAATTCTCTGCGGGCGGACTAACCGTCAACAGGGTATGTTGCCGCCTCGCCGGGCGTCTGGGACTGACGATCCTCGGATTGTATCGGCTCCGTCGGGATAGGACCCGCAAAATGTCATGCATACGCTGAATCACGATACCTTGATGTGATTTTGCTCAAAATTTCAGTGCAAGTGATTACCTAAGGACTGTCACGTCAATGCAAAGTCCTAGATCACAATGGTCGTGCTTGTTGTCACGTATTCTATGCATGTTCTATGCAAACCAAGCCCGTTGAGGTTTTTGAGTTCAGCTACTGCAGGTTATTCTGCTGGGATTGGTGATGCAATGTGACGAGCCGTTCAACGGCGTGATGAATCGCATCCTTCCTCGGTGCGCCCCCGGTCGATATTTAACCTGATATCATCCTTCACGACCTTGTCCTGATTTTCTAGACTTTGGCTTGCGACTAGCATACCACTATGACGGTGGACAATTGTGGCATTTGCAGCACTACCCTGTAGCTTCAGGCGATGTGAATATTATGTACTAGATGCTATACGGCTCCTACTCTGACATGACTTGAAGAATGCCAAGAAACTTCTGGCGCGAATGAATGTTGCAGTATTGAATGCGTCTAATCAAACTCTATTTGTCGTTCCGCTGATAGCTCCCGCTCGTGATTGACGCACATGGATAGCCTCAAATCTTGATTGATTGCTTTACGCAGGATCATAACTACCGAACGGGTACCTTGTCAAATCGTAGAGATCGACAGTGATTTAATTAATGATTGGCTTATAAAGTTTTACCAAGAAAAAAGAAACGTTTATAATTTTAACTGCGATTAATTGTTTTTCATGATGTTCTGTTGTTAATGCTATACGGCCGTTTTGCGTTATCGCAATTGCGCGCAGGTCAAATAAATAAATACAAGCTATAATACTACCCCGGATCCCCCGGAATTCGTCTCCTCATTTCCATTTTGATTGAGAATCGATGGCTGAATGACGTGTGCTAGTGGTGTCGCTGGTATTCGGCCCTTCTTGGGCCAATATTGAGGGGAAATAGAGTTGGTGATGGAACCGGGGCTGGCTAACGCGATAGATGCACCTTCAGAATGAGGAGGCGGGGAACTATCGAATCTGGGGTTGATGTGATTGGGAAAAGAGGTTATGGTGTCAAGCATGGTGATTTGAATCGGCGCGAATAGTGATCATAGAGAAGAGTCATGAGATTATAGTGTGCCAACGAAGGCTTGGCTCAGAAAACGCGCGACGCGACAAGCGCCAGAGTTGAAGATTATCGATAAGGACGACGTTATCAGTGATAAGTTGAAGATGCTGTGATAACACAAGCAGCGATCAAAGCTGTTTGTCGTTTCATCAATATCTTTGAGAGCGATAGGTAGTGCCCTATAGCAAAGCGTTGAATATACTACGTAACACTATAATTCACTCCTAGAGAATCACGTAGCCTGGAAACCCTCGTAGTGCAGTGCTCTACCCTACACTTTAATAAATCACAATCCTATCTCGTGACGCTTAGCCGTTCCCTGTGAACAGTGAAAGCCGTGAGATGCAATCAACTATTGTGAACTCACTACAGGAGGGGATGCGTATCAGTGCAGTCACGGAAAAACATCATACTCTCGACACCATGATTGAGTTGAAAACATGATATCGCTTACCCAAAGCTGCGTGCTCATCACAACTCTTCGACAGTGTATGTTGTATTTACAGAAGTCTATCACTGAGCCTCGTAGCTTATATAAAGCGTTAAACGACTGCCGACTGTCCCAAACGTAAACCAAACAAACTATAATTCTCTATATGCAATATGACTTATACTCATGCGCCATATATATCGCCTTATGGCCCCCCAGAACAGAGTGGTATTAGACCACCCCATGGTTGGAATGGGGAGCCAGCAACTCAAGCTAACCCAGTCGGCCCGCAATATAACGAACCAGGCCCTAGTGGTGCTTATGCCTATCGTAGCTCTTCACGTCCCAATCCGTTTTCTAGTCCAGGAATGTCTTCCGGCACCGAAAGTCGTGACGTAGATCTGCAACTGACGTATCCCCTTTCCGAACATAATACTGATACCTGATTACAGAATGATGGAGACCTTGGAGGTTGGACCTACGACAGTCAACCCCATGGTGAACCATCAAGCTACAATGCGAGCAATCAACAGCATGCCCCGTACATCCATCTTTCTGAACTCCAAGAATCTTATGGAAATGAACCTCAAGGCTTACAAGCCTTTGATGAGTTTTGGACTGATCAATACACTGCTCCAGGAATCCACAACAGTTTTAACATCACTGCACCGGCCGTAGAATATCGACAATGGGGACGGAGGGGAAACGCACCTCTCCAAGTATATTGCATCAATTGTAGAATCCCTCTGCCCACATTCGGGATACGCTGTCATGACTGTGACCATCGCCGACAAAGTGACGCTCACGCTCTCCCACTAGAGTTTTGCCTACGATGCGCAGCCGGCGTCAACGATCCTGGCAATCTGATGTGTCCAGACCATATGAACGCCAGGCTGACCTTCAACGATTATGAAAATGCAATTCTTAGAGAAAATCACATCTGTAACAAGTGCTATAGACGAGATGCTGGCTCTTTTATGCGATGTGGAGTTTGCTATGGACAGGTTAGCAACCCAAGACATCGTTTCAGGCAACTAGGACTGTGTAGGTGTGGAAAGGAGCTGATGCCAGGGTATGGCCAGTGTCGACGGTGTTCTGATACTTCCAGGGCGTCGGAGAGAAGAAGAAGAGAGGCAGAAAGATGAAGAGACGTGAAAGGTTAATCAAGGAAAGGTCTCGTAGTAGAAAATTAGAACACTGGGTAGTATAAATCCAATAAGCTCATTCGATACTTCTCCAAGAAGGACTCCTAACATCTGTCTCAACATTTAAAGCCATGGCTGTAGATATCGCTGTTTCATACCAAGGTGAAGTGTACAAGGATATGCCTACCGAACTTACTTGAACCATACATATTGATAAAGCTGGATCCTTGTTGCGGTGAACAAAAAGAGAAGGGTCACAAGAACAATATAATTGACATTCTGATCAATGATATCCAGTCTCCAGATACCGAAAGACAGCACGTGAGATTCCCTTGCTGGCGAAAGGCCACCGAGCTTGACGGCAAAAGATAATACTCACTGCAAGATTATGTCAGGTTTTTCACTTACTGTACTTGCGTTTCACAACCGAGCATCCAGCAAATGATAGGTTGATCAAGTGCAGTCGATTTTAATCACCATGGCGATAGCCCTGATATACTGTCTCTAAAGAGACACGGAATCAGAAGCACAGAAAGCCCAGCTCGTAGGTTCATCAACTGCTGTTCACGTCTTGCGACAGTGAGATACAGAACTTCAACAACCATCTCACTGATACATGGAGAAAAGCTGAGTGCATCACAGCAGGCTCTGTAGGTGTCAGTAACGAGCGATGTAAGGAGTACTCGCGGTATATAACAGTGAGTTCCACGACCTAAACTGGTGCATCCAAATCAACACAATAAACACAACCAACAACCCAATCACCTTTTTCCATCGAAACTTCTAAAGTCAGTAACAAATCACAAAAAGCACATTACAACAATGTCTTACAACAATGATGAGCAAGCTCGTCGGGCTCGGGCAGCCCAGAACGCTCAGTGGGCTAGCAACAGCAGTCAGCCCCAAAACCCTTCTCCCTACCAAACAGGCACTTTCTCGAATCCAGATGAGCCTATAATTCACACAACAGCAGACGTCTCAATGAATCTCTTGAACAGCCCTAGCAGTCATTCTATACCCGGGTTACCACATAACCCAGCTCCTCTGAGAAGGACCTATCAAACTCCCAATCGACAACAGGATTTGCGTAGGACAGTTTTGGAAAACGAGACTTATAGTCAGGGACAAAGCTCTCGAGGACATCCAGGTGTCGGTTATAGTGCACAACCTCCCAACTACTACCCGCAAGCCCCTCAGAACCCGGGACCTGGACCCAGTGGCAGCTCTCAAGGACCTCCAGATGTCGGTTATGGAGCACATCCTCCCAGCTACTATGGACAAGCCCCTCTGAATTCGAGACCTGGACCCAGTGGCAGTCAAGCAGCCCGAACGTACCCACTTGGATCTATGTCCAATCCTATAGTTTACGAAGGCCCCCAAGCCAACATGGATGAACAACGGGAGATGCGAAGAAAGGAGAGAGAAGAAAGAAGAGCAAACGGGATATGCCCGCAAGCATCATGCCGTAACCCCGCTGCCCCAGGAAAGACAACATGTGAGCATCACCTGGAAGCGAATAGACAGCGTCAAGGTGCGTTGCGAGAGAGGAAAAGAGCAGAAGGGAAATGCTATGAACATGGATGCAACGGGCCTGCCGTGGCTCCTGGCGAAAGATGCCAAAGATGCATCGATGCTTCTCGGGCTTATCATCAAGCAAGAAAGTAGTTCGGGGTATGGTTGGTCCTGATGATAAGATTTTAGGAATCTCTTTAGGCACAGGGGCATCTCTTCAACGGTCTTCATAGCCCCTTAATTGAATCAGCTAGTTTCACGACGAATAGATGACTCAATCATTGTCAAAGCGTGAGGAATTGAAGTGAGACGCGTGATGATCATAAGCTATCAGGCCCATGTACTGAAAATAACTAAGTTCTATCTGCCGGAATAAGCTCTCAGCCACAAGTCTCAAGTGCAAATAACACTTCTGTACTGCAAATAACACTCTCAAAAACACAGTTCAGACAGCATACAAACTACCCACACAATTTCATAGTGTGAACATTTCATTGGTAAAATCACCAACAAGAGCTTCATGCCGATGTGTTAGAGAAGACTGCTGAGCATCAGAAAAAACTGGCGGGAGGTTTGTCAGTGTAGGCAAAGCCGATTCAGGGGCAATGAAGTGACGTGCTTGAACAAGAGCAGTCTGCTAACAGTCAATCACCATTGAAAGTCTCTAAGCACCTGATGAGTCAGGCCTTGACTGTGACAAGTAGTTGCCTGGACGGCTCCTTGCCTACGAAGTACAGCGGCAAGAAGGTATATATGCTCACAGACGGCTCACTTGAAATGTTGGGAGTCGGACATGAGCATTCGACTACCCATATACAATTCTTACTAGGAAACATTACCTTTTGCTAAACTCCCATGCATTAGAAAACACCGTCAGAAGAATGGAGGACTTCAACATTACCAATGAAGGATATGGCAGTGTCCAAAGCAGCCAAGACAAGGGCAAGGGGAAAGAGAGGGAAACAGAAAATAGATTTCCCAATCCTCCGCAGCCGAATTAGAACTACCCGCGACCGCAAATGCCATACCGATGGCTTACTCCAGTGATCACAAATGATAACACCGACGATCCTGGTACGTTTGATCATACACCGGGGCCTGCCCACTTTTCCATCTTGGTATATTCTAAACTCCAGTTCAAGAACGCTTTGCCTAGTATGCATGCAAGTCATGCCACGCCTTTTCTCCGGACCAACCTGTATCAGTTGCGAATCAGTCCCTCGCCTTCAACAAAGCGGAGCCATGGACCGTTACTGCATCGTATGTGCCAAAAGCATTAGTCCTCTCGGAATTCTGTGCCAAGAGCATGATAAGAAGCAAGACTCTCTGAGAGACTTCGAGATCAATGTACTCAGGGTATATCCAAGAATGTGTAATCAGTGTGGCAAAGACGAAAAAGAATCTTCTGAGAAAGAGCTATGCAATAGGTGCGAGCAGGCGGGAGATTCAAATAGCATCAAACGAGGTTGGCACTAGAACAAGTCCCGAAAGGCCGGCCACTAAAATAATATTCGGTGTCCTCAAAGGATACAATATAAATCATGGCCTTAGGCTACAGATGGGATGTTCATCGGGACACCCCGGAGCTAGATGATTGGAAGAAGACGACGACCAAACAGGGAGCACATGCAGCACAGCTACTGCTCAATTGCAGGTTGACAGGTAATACGAAGCACACTGATAATAGAAAGCCAAAGGGCTCTAATTAAGTCACTTTATTTTGCGAATGAACACATATCGTCTTTGCCCCGCGACACCACGCCAGAGTCCGCTTCTTAGCGAGGACTCTCTATCAATGTAGCCGACTGGGGAAACGAAACCGACTATTGCACATCACGAGCGTGTGAGTGACAGGGATTCTGTGAATGAAGCCAGAGGGAGATGCAAAGCTCAAATTGAGCAGCATTAGTAGTTGAGATCCATGAGAAGGAATAATTCTGGGCTGATAGTTCCACTCATCGAAGATCTATCTACAGACTGTGGCATGACGCCTTGTTCTCTAACCGCATTTGAGAAACTCTCCGAAGATTCAGTCCTTGTGTTTAGTATCAGCAGATCTCGGTACAATCCTGCCATTTAGTGGATGATTACTCTAGCTTATACCTCATAACATCGTCATGGCCCACAACCGATGCTCCAGTATGAGTGGAGACAGGATGAGGATATTTCCATAAAGGCAGGGCCCGGCTATCATGATCTCAAGGACATAATACTTGTCTTCAAACTCTGTTTCATTACTACTATCAACATGACTGATCATACTGAGGCTAAAGTCTGGGTCTTCGCCAACAAGACAGAGGGAACACCAACGATAGACGGCCTGAACCCGACTTTCCGACTAGAGACCATTCAGCCCCCGCCTCTCAAAGAAGAGCAAATTCTTGTCAAGGTTCTTTATATTTCCAACGATGCAGGCCTTCGTACTTTCATTGGCTGTACAGTTGATGAGGACAGGATGTACGTCCCTCCCATCAAGATTGGCGACCCCATGCATTCCGGAGTGATCGGCGAAGTTCTCAAGTCCAACTCCGCACGTTTCAAACCCGGTGACTTAGTAATGGAACCGTATCGATCCTGGTGGGGCGATAAGATCATCCTCGACACCGATACAGTGCAACATATCGCCCCTCTACCAAACAACCTGTCCATCACGCATTATCTTGGTGCCTTCGGAGGATCCGGTCTGGCAGGTTACGTCGGACTCTTGCATATCGCGCAAGCTAAACCTGAGCACACAATCGTTGTGTCTGCTGCAGCTGGAGCTACAGGGTCCATCGTCGTGCAGACCGCTGTCAAGCTACTTGGTGCCAAGCGCGTAGTGGGCATCGCAGGCGGTGAAGAAAAGTGTGCATGGGTGAGAGATTATCTCGGTGCTCACGCATGCGTTGACTACAAAAGTCCCACGTTTGTGCAGGATCTGAAGGAGGCGACACCAGACGAAGTTAATATCTACTTCGATAATGTTGGCGGAGCCGTCTTGGATGGTGTTCTCACAAGGATGAAGAAATTCGGAACGATTGCAGTTTGTGGAGCTGTCAGTACCTACAACTCGGATAAGCCGACTATGTTGAAGAATTGGTTCGAGATCATCTCACAGAGATTAACGCTTAAGGGGTTCTTTCTCTTTGATCACATGGACAAAATTCCTGATGGAAGGGAGCAACTCATCAAGGCGGCGGCTGATGGACGAATCAATGTTGATATTGAGAATATCGTCCCGGCGAAGATTGAGGATATGCCTAGGGCTTGGATAGATGTTTACAATGGTGGAAATAAGGGAAAGTCTATCACAAAGCTAATCTAGAAACCTGAGTCAAAAGGTCATAAGCTTTATGGCAACGCTGGCTAAATACCAACCAAGATCTTGAACAGCTAGGCTGGAATGTCCATAGGATAGAGAAATCAGGGTATATAAAATATGATAAATAGATACATAATGTCTCATCAGTTCAATCCATGCTCCTGAAGAATCTTGACCAGTTTGAGCTTGTCCTCATCATCAACTTCTATAAACACCTCAACATACTCACAAGGCGAGTACTGCATGCCCGTCTTATCCGTATAAAGATACTTATCCCTATTCCCGATACCCCTCTCATTCAGCACATTCAACATAGCCTTAGTAACCTGGCTCCCATTTTCCAATGCAAGATGCAGCGGAAGCTTTTGTCGATATCTCCAACTTGACAATGTCTTTGGGATCAGAATCTTGATGGTCTCCTCTAAGCGAGAGAACCACTCTTGTTCCTCGTTGGCAACTTTACACCATGGGAAGGGTTTAGAGTAGCATGTCAATGCCAAAGGAACCATGAAACCAAAGTTTTCTTCTTCATAGTTTGGCTCGTGGGTTTCGAGAAGCCAGTCTATGAAATCAGGAAGGGCGAGGAGAGCTGCTAGATGAAGCGTGCCGTCATCAGGGAGCATGGATTTGTTGAGCAACTTAAATGCGTCAAGGTTTCCGAGGAAGAGTGATGCTTCACGTGGCGAGATCTCATCATCGTCTTCAAAGAGAGTTGTGAACTCAAGTTTGGGCTTCTTGGGATACGAAGCTAGAGAGCTGAACTTTGATCCGGAGATAGTCTCGTTGAGGGCATTGGTACTGTCAAGCTTGAGCAAAGCTTCCAGAACGGGAGCTCGTGACTTGTTGAGGAGTGTGAGAAAGATGGTGGGTATCTTCGAGTCAGGTGTAACGTAGTCTGGCAAAGCTGTTATACAGTTAGCACTAGTCAATGGGCCGTGGAGGTTTGACCTACCCTTGCTTCCGTGTTCCAGCAACTTGAGAATAACGTTATTCCCAGTTTTCAATGGAGATACAAGACACCAAATAAGTAAAGAAATCTCTTCCTCCGCCCAATTCTTATGCAGACGATAACTAATCGTCGCAGAAGGCGACAAGCCCGCCCCCAACAGTACATCTAGACAGTCAGTACCACTCGGAAATTTGCGTATACACTGATACAAAAGCTGGTCTGACAGTCCAGAAATTTGAGATGGCTGCAACTCGAGACAGATCTTAAACCATCGAGTCACGTTGTACTCTTTCACAATGCGGCGTGAAAGCGTGGGTAGCACAATAGACAGGTCTGCGTGTTTGCACAGAGCTCGGAAGTGAGATTCCTCTTTGTGTCGTGCTGCGAGATAGAAACAGTGACCATCCTCATCGTTAGGATCAGCACCATGTTCAAGAAGAAGTTCCACGATGGGAAGGTTGGACTCCGGTGAATCGAGGAAGTGAATGAGCGTGGTGTAGATGCTCTTGGGGTCGATGTTGCAGGTTAGAACACTCCTGTAGATATTCGCACGAACAGTCTGTTCAACTGTGACAGAGGGATTCTCTCGTAGATACGGATGCTCAAAGACGAGCTTCGCTGCCTCGTCATGCTCACCTTTGACGAGGTAACAGCAAAGAAGTTCAAACATCTCCAAGTTTCGGGACTGAAATGCTGCGGCGAACGCTTCGTTGTTCTTGTAGTTGACCTGAGCGCCGTTGTTGAGGAGCAACATAGGAATCTCCCGATTGGTAGGCTCGCTCCTAATTGACGTTACGAGGGCATCTGAGATTTGGGATTTGGCTATGCCTTGCTTCAGAAGGGTCTCGTAGGCTTGATGCCTGTCCATAGACGACATGGTAGTGTGCATTCGGATATACTCGAATATCTCATTACGCATGGTATAGTCGGAAACCTGTCGCAGAAGCTTCTGGAACAGTCCGCCTGGAGACGCTTCAGCTGCAGCCTCTAACATGGCGAGCTGTACTTGAGCACCGGCACCATGTTCTAGTAACAGGTTTGGGAGATGTTCATCATCATGGTGGCTTTCGAGGGCTTTGACAAAAGCTCGCGATATAATGTCAACTGAGATATCTTTGTTGAAAGCAAACAGACTTCCAAAGATGCCGGTTTTGATGAATGCTGGTGTATCAGCGTTGCTAGCAGCGTCAAATGCCTCCTCGACGGTAACATCTGTGGCGCCAGCTGATAGGAGCATGTTGAGGATGATTGGGTATCCTGCTTTGTTTGAAGCAGCTGCTTGAACAGCCTCACCGTTATTGAAGTTGACGTTGGCTTTGTGGCCGAGAAGCAGCCAAAGCCCATCCATGTCTCCGTCAAGAGCCGCTTGAGTTTCTTGCAACAGTGCTTTGGACTGTCCAATTTCAGCCGGAGAAGCCTTTTCAAGTAGGCGGTCCATAAGATCAAGCTTCATATCCGTGTCCTCGACTTGGCATGCCTCGCGGAAGGCGTTGGAGAGCGTAGCGATACTTGGCTCGAGAGCAAGAATTGACTTGATGAGGTCCATGTCGTGCTCCCTGACAGCGAGGCAGAGAATCATACCAGATTCCTCATTTATGTCAAGACCATGGCGTAGAAGACACGGCAGAAGCTCTCCACGCTGCGGGTGGTCCTTGATAAGACTATAGGTATTTGTGAGAGATGGCTTTGGTGTTGCGCGTGATGCAGCGCTGAGGAAGAGCTCGATGTTGGAGAGGTTGTATTGCTTTGGCTCGATGAGCTTAGGTAAAGTAGCATTGACTGTTGCTTGAGCTGGCGGAGACGAAGAACAGAGGAGCTCCAGAAGCGAAGGCTTTTCTATCTCAATTGCCATCACAAAGGCCTGGCCAGATGAGTAGTTGACGTCGGCGCCATGCTCCGTCAATAACTGCACAAATTCAAGTGGCACATCTGATGAGGTTGCCTTGAGAAATGTCTCATTCACTGGCGGGCCCGATGCACCTTGCTTGAGAAGTAGGGTCACTAACTCAAGCGCAACATCGTAACCAAAGGCGGCAATGGTGTTGAACGCGAAGGGAAGAGCAGCAGCCAGTGCCTCTGTTGTAGGCTTCGCTCCGCAGAGCATGTTGAGGACTGTGACATCTCCTTTCTTTATGACCTGTACAAGCGGGGAACTATCGAGGTCCGAGCCTGAGTCCAGTGGCGCACCATTGTCGATAAGAAGTTTGATGAGGTCAGAGTCGATGTCGCCCTCTTCAGAGATGAGCTGCAGTAGGGCGGTGCCAAGTGACTGTCCTTCGACACCTTTTCTAATGAGACATTGCATCACACCGAACCTCATTGTTCTTGGTGATATCTCCATGGCAGTAGGAATAAGGGTTGAAAGTATAGTTGATGCACACTTTCCTTGTAGAAGCAAGCTTAGCACGTACATATCAGCAGACGTGATAGCTGCGCGAATGGCAGCAGCCTCCTCAGCCTCAATAGATGCGCCATAGTGAAGCAGAGTTTGGACAAGGTGTTGTTGCCTTCCCTGGGCAGCATGAACAAGGCATGAGTCAAGTTTTGGTCCTCCCAGACCCATAGACCCAAACATGTGCATGAAATTAACCATGTCAGGTTCTGGGACGTTATCGGGGAGGTAGCCCAAGACTTGTGATGCAGGAGACGAAAGGTTCCCATGTCTGAGAATCTCCAGCATGCCAAAGTCTAGTTGTGAGACAGCCCACTTCAAAGCATTGTGTGGAGGGACATCAATCGCGACACCAGCATGAACAAGCAGTTTGACAAGTGGCAGGTGGCGAGTGAGTGCTTCCTTGACAAGCTCCTCTCGAGTGACCAAGTTGTCTCCAACAAGACCAGAATGTGATAGGAGAGTAAAGAAGGCTAGTCTCTGGTTTCCATTCTGATATTGAGAAATGATTTCGCAGGCCTGGTGGCGAATAGCGAAGAAGGCCTGGTTGGAGTATGCGTAGCCCAACATCAGAGCTGTGGCTTGGTAGCTCTGCAATCTGAGTGCACTGAGAAGAAATGGCTCCGAGACCAGTTCTGGGCGCTGGGATAGAAGTAGGAGAATGAAGGAGAGAGACAAAGCTTCTCCTGCTTCTGCCCTTGCGAAATCCTGTTCAAGGCATACTTTCCAATCCGAGGGTGTCAAGGGGTTAGGTGCTGAAAGTAGAAGCCTCACCAGGTCCAGATTCTTGGCTCGTATATGCTGGCTAATGAGCTCTTGGTAGTCAGAGGCCACTGCCCCGAAGCTCAACAGAAGCTTCATAGACTCGATGGAGGATCTGGACAAGGCCATGCCAAACGCTCTGTTTAAGACTCCTTGGCTCGCTTGTGTTTGACATAACAAGTGAACATAGTTGAAGTTATCGCGAGATGTCACAGTATCCAACCACGTCATGCCATTTGAATCAAAGTTCAAGATCTCGCTCATCCTATTCCTCTTCATCCTTTTCTCCAACTGCGCATCATTCAAATGACCCCAAAGCTCATCCAAAGACGTCAGAGTCGTATGCAACAAGAGAGCTTGTGCGACGCCAGCTGGCGGAAGTGTCTCTTGTGCTAGTAGCGCATTGAAGGCTTTGGCCACTTCATGTTTCGTAAAGCTCCATTGTGAAGTATCGCAAGCTTCAGCCTTTTGTTCTTTGGAGCGGAAGAGATGTCGCTTTTGTCGATCAGGGGGCTTGTAGTTGGGATCTGATGTTCTTTGCTGTACCAGAAGTTGGCGGGCTGCGTCGCGGTTGGTAGTGCTGAATGGGAGGAAATCTTGGGCGGGTGGTTCGGTCAGACCACCGAGACGGGGAGGGGGTTGGAGGGATGCTTTGGAGAGGAACCATTCTGCGCGACGAGTATCTGTCATGATGATGCCTCGTTGTTCAAGCAAAATGTGAAATTGAAGAATCATGAAAGGTACTGAGATCAATGGCAGGTCTCAAGTGAAAGTGAGGGTACAATGAGAAAGACGGTGCTGAAGCTGTCGAGGTCGATAATGAGCGAGGAAAATGCGGCACAGTCTAGACCGACGTTTTACCACAATAATTTACAAATATTCAGCCTCGTATAACCGATAAGGCTCTATTTGAGATCTCAAGATAGGCACCTTCGGATGATGGGCTGACAGACGAAAGATAGATTGACTCGGGCAACTTGGCTATGTATCTGGTGATGAACCCCGCCCCAGGCATTCTCAGAATCTCAGTCCACAAGCTCCAAGTCCAATGCTATTAATTAACTGCTCTCGGGCGTCAATCCCTGTAATATTAGTGCTCAAGTCCCAACT
This sequence comes from Fusarium phyllophilum, assembly GCA_013396025.1. NCBI lineage: Eukaryota > Fungi > Ascomycota > Sordariomycetes > Hypocreales > Nectriaceae > Fusarium > Fusarium phyllophilum. The sequence continues at coordinate 26,476 of JAAOAQ010000791.1, forward strand.
TGTAAACTCAATGGGCGAGCGACATGACTCCACCAAAACACCGCCTCCATCAGGCAGACACGACCTTTCCAGGACTACACCCTCAAACAGGGCGAATTCGTGCATTGATATGATTGGCCAATCTGAACCAACAGAGAAGTTGGTGTCGATCAGTACTCAAAGTGGTATGACACCAGGGGCTGTGATTGGACCCGATCATGCGGAATGGAAATAACGGCGCGGAATTGAGGCCTGAAAAACGCCCGGTTCATATGGAGGGCTTCAGTGGAGATACATTTGATATGTCGATGCGCGAAGGGAGCCTTATCGGGCGAAGAGCACGCACTGGGTTTCCGAAAGAGCCTAGCATTGCGATAATGAGGAGAAAGTCGATCGACTTCGGTAGCAGGATGGGAAATAGCAGCATATGTTGAGATGGGCTGAATATATATACTTGCTTCCAATACAGAACAGCGATATTCACCAAGTAGCCCAATTCACCAAAACATACCAAAATGAGTGCACCTCCTCCATACTCACCACCAGGTTCTGCTGGAAGTGATGGGGAGACACGAGATATTCGTGCCCTGACTGACACCTCCTCCGCAACCTCCACTGCATCCACTGCATCCAGTGCATCCTCAGCATCTACCATCCTCCCTCCCTATCCCCCAAGCAGAGACCGCACAGTACCAATCCGCAGCGATGAACCCAGATCCGTTCCGCCCATCGCCGGCGCTCTTCAACGTCTCCGAACACCCGCCGACTCCGGGACATCCAACGCTACCTCCTCCGGCACCCGCGAACGTCTTCGCCAGATGGAGATCGAACGCGATGATCTCCGCCGCGCAATGCAGCAGGAGCGCGCTATAAACGATCGTCTTAAGCGTGAAGCAGGTCTTACTGGCCTTTCTGCCGCTGAAGCGAGACTTCGTGTTCTCGAACTCAAGCGGGAAGCTCAAGCTGCTGCCCAGATGAAGAGAACTCCGAATGAGGGAATGTTCAAGGCGGCTTGTGCTACAGACCTACTGTTTCTTATAGATACTACTTCGTCTATGGGGCCGTTTATCGCTGCTGCGAAAGAACAGGTCAAGAAGATCATGCAGGATATTACCGAGACATTCTATAATGAGGCGGAGGTTAGGATTGCGGTGGTCAGTTACAAAGACCACTGTGATAAGAACCATATTCAGTTCATCGACTTCACTACTGATGTGGAGAAGGTGAGGGGTTTCATCGATAAGCTGAAAGCTCGAGGTGGCGGTGATGCACCCGAAGATGTCCTTGGTGGTATCCAACAAGCCATCAATGCCTCTTGGAAGAATCAGACCCGATGCATCATCCATATCGCTGATGCCCCTCCACACGGCAATATCTTCCACAGTTGGACTGAGAAGAGCGATGATTACTACACTCCTGGAAGCGAACCACATAAGCTTCAGTACCAGCCTCTTCTGAAGCAGATGATCGGTCTGAACCTCAACTACGCACTTCTCCGCATCTTAAGCGCGACTGACAAGATGGCATATGTTTTCCTCCAGGAATATGCTGCTGCGTCGGCAGACTGCAAGCTTTTGAAGACGAACCCCCACTACCGAGAGGCTTTAAAGGCAAACTCTGGACCGAGGAGTAGTGTTCTTGGTAGTTCCAAGGGTACTGCCAAGGGCGGTCTGCTCTTTGAAGAAGCTGAGCTGGGCACTACATACAGTGCCCTTCGGCATCTGGTAGTCAAGAGCGTTACAAGCTCTGCTTCACGCACTGCCGTTCGAATGTCAGAGTCTTCTTCTCGAACTGGTGAAAAGGGAACAAAGACTGCTCAAATGTCTCATCTTGATGCCATCGGGGAAGCGGAAGATGATGAGTTCAACGAGAAGCAGAGCGAAGCAATCCTTGAAGATGTGGAGAAGGAATGGTCTGATCACAGCTGGTTCGAGGATAAGCTCGTTGTCGAAGGCTTCAGTCCTGATACAGTGGTTCACCGTTCTGGTACACTTAACGACATGATGGCTCACGATGATAATATCAAGCTGAGTGTCATGGAACTCAACGTTCATAAACGTCGCATGCCCTTCGCTCAAGGCGCTCTACGTTTTGCATACTGTGCCAAGACGACGCACTCCACAAACCCCTACGTCGTCAAGTCGTTTAAGCGTGGTGGAAAGCGTCTGGCGCATCTTGCAGAGGATATGCGCTGCCAAGCTCTCTGCAAGGCTTTCGCACTAGAGTTCAACGCTCTTACAGGCGATAAGCACGCGATTGACTTTATCGTCACATCATGCCTCAAGGGAAAGTCTGGCGATTCCGGTACCGATTACATCTCCCTTGAACCCTTTATCGAGGGCGATTATGTCAAGTACAACAACAACTGTAGCTATGTCAACGAAGACAATCCAGACGATGAATTCAACAAAGCAGCACAAGCCTTTTCACATTTCACCTATGAACGATCATGGGGGAGCTTTCTTGTCTGCGATCTCCAAGGCGTAGGCCACGTCCTCACAGACCCAGCTATTCACACCCTCGATCCAGAACGCTTCAAACTCGCAGACACAAACCTCGGAAGGGAAGGTTTCAAATTCTTCTTCGCAACACACGTCTGTAATGAAATTTGCACCCAACTCGAGCTCAAGAGCAAAGCATCCATGATATCATCCGAAAAGGCATCTTTCCGCGAATGGTGGCCTACCATTGACTCAACAGCCTGTTGCTCCAATAAGCTCTGCGGAAAGATCATCCAAGTTACCAGCGCTAATAAGTCAGAGGAGTTTCCGGGCTGTAATTGGTGTGATGCTTGTTGGCCGCAGTTGGAAGCGACGAAGGAGAAGGTCATTTGCGTGGCGCCGGGAACGCATCATGAGTTTGATGTGTCGAGATTTTATTGGGAGAGTCAGGGAAGGGTGGCGCCGAGGAAGTGTGAGGGGCATAGGGAGAGGGATGAGACTGTTGCGAGGACGTCAGTCATGGGAGGGAATTTCTTCGGGAGACTTAGGGGTGCTACGAAGAAGAAGTCGATTTCTGGCAAAGCTTGGTGAGAACCTTCTAGCTTTAGTGAATTCTTTCTGTTCTATTCGAATATTGGTACATTGACACTTCTTTTGTTCCCTTGGTACTATATAGGCTGCAAACTTCAATTGACCACTCCATCATTCATCTCTTTTAGTATATGACGGTACAGCGTCCGTCCTATGTGCTTCTGTTTTCTCCTGTGAGCCACGGATCCTGTAGTAATTCCTTCGCGGTAGGTCTATCTTCGGGCATCCATGTCAGGACACGTCGCAGAAATGCAATAAAACCCGTGCTGTCTTTGAGCCGTGTCTCAAGCTCTTCCAGTGAGCGGTTTTTCGGAATAGGTGCCAATCCAAGCCACTTGCCTATCACAATGCGTCAGTAGCCTCCCGGAATAGATATAACTTTAATCACTCAAACACACCTTGTTCGTCCCAAAAGTAAGCTGCTCTCTCGACATTGCGTTGCAGAAATTCCTGGGGCGGCGGGCCGAGTGTCGCTATAAGCTCTGCGAGGTGTGCTGCGTCGTACATATCTCCATCTTCATCTTTCGCTGTGAATAATCGGTTCGGACCAAGAAGGTCCCAAGCTGTTAGACCAACGCTCCAGATATCCACTGGGCGGTTTCGGGCAATGCACATAATAACCTCGGGCGCGCGATACTGGATCGGCATGATATCGCCTGCAAAGGGTCCAGATCCAGTCCTGGCTTCACCAAAATCCGATAAGAGCATGGGGCCTGGCTTTGGGCGCATCAAGCGTGAAAGATATATGGTTCGATCTTCTGCGACTTTTTTCCTGTCGACAGGTGACTTAAGCTCCATATCTACCAATGGTTCAAGCTGGGAGTCGTCGTCTAGACCGAGCAGCAGATTACCTGGGTGTATGTCTTTCAAAAGTGTCAACCCTGGAAGTGAAAGGAATGAATTGGGACTGACCTGTATGCACTAGCTCTGCTTCTTCATGGATGAAAACTAGGGCTTTGAGTAGTTCCTCGATGGCTCCTCTCACAAGGTTCTCATCGAATCCACCATCTGGTCTAAAGACTTGCTTGAAATCACGGAGGCTCATCTGAGCGGGCTGCATCACTAAAACCTTGTGGCGGCCATCTGGACCACTGATCTCGAAAGAATCCAAGAGGTGCCTGATATTAGTCCGCCCAAGACTTTTCGATTTCGCGAGTATCGGTGATAAGCTTTCGTACACAGGAAGTTCTCGGTGCAATCGGGAGGTATGTACGTAGATCTTGATGGCGACATATTTGCGGTCACTGCACCTGCGATTAGTTGAAAGATCACTTACATCGAGAATTACTTACCGCAAGTCTCTAGCGAGCCATATTGTTGATGAGCTCCCGTAGCCGAGCTTCGTCACAGCTTGATACCGACCCTGGATAACCTCTCCTATTTGGACTGGATAAAACCGCGAAGCTTCGTAGCCGGGGATTTCCTCCTCCTCAACTTTTACATTCTGGTCAATCACATCATACGCGGTCGATGGAAACGTAAGCGGATGCTCGAGAGTCGTATACGTGTTGTGATCCGGTTTCGGCACCGCTTGGGTAGACGACTTTCGCGTCACCAAAGTCGGATATATCGGAATGGCTGATATCGAACGAACAGAGCAAGCAGCCCGCCCAGGTATTAAGCGATAGAAACTTTTTAAATATCTGTGCGACGCCATGGCGACGAGATGTGTTGGATTATGTTGTCGGCGGAAGCTCGGAGGTTGTCGTCCGAGAAACACAACCAACATATAAACAAAAAAAAGTTGAGGAGGCTGGGAGGGAAAAGCAAAATAACATATTCAACCTTTTAATTAACGGAACTGCGTGATAAATAACAAACTCACTGGAAAAGCCAGAACCCTGATAAGCTGCCCAGTGCTGACTGTCGCGCAGTGTAAAAACTGTCAAACCAGTAAGCCAATCTTATTGAACATTAAGTAATTATAAGTCTAATGATTATTAAATTACATAACTTTTACTTTTATAATAAATACGAAACCAGCTAGTTAAATATATGTTATTATCTAGATAATGACAGATAATTACTCTCGTCGTGATAACAGACTGCTACAACCCTGGAAGGGAAAGTAAAACTGCTGCATTTATAATTGATAGAACTCCAGTTATGAAT
>JAAOAQ010000793.1:0-33270 GCA_013396025.1 Fusarium phyllophilum
AAGTCTACAAGTCCACATAGTAATATTAGTAATATATAAGTACCTCTCATTTTTTCTAATTTTAAGGCTCTTTTTATAATAAAAATAGTACATTTAGGGTAGGATTTTTAGTGTTAAAAATCCTAATTAGCAAAACCCTAGCAAAACCCCTCACTTCCCCACATCAATCTCCTATAGCATGCTAAAGGTGCTAGCCTTCTTTAATTATCACTAAATCGCCTTTTTAACCTCTTTTTTAACCGCGTTTTTTTCATAACACCACAGAGATATCAATATTGCTGTTATTAGTATCTTTTTCAGTATTATTAAAAATGTCAGTAGCCGAATTTTCTGTCAGTTAAAGGCCCCCTATAATCGCCTAGCAGCTAGGCAAGATTTCCCTGCCTAAGAAGGGGCATTACCTTCAGCTATTAGACCTCCCAGTGCTCCACCGCAGAAGGTACCTCTTTACCCTAGAAAAATAGGTATATAAGCATATACCCTACCACTCTTAGGTTCTTAATTATAGTTATGCCCTTATATTAACTGCCCCTTATTAATACTATTACATTAGTATAGCCTTTTAGCTCTATAAGATATATAATAATAAGGGTAACTTTAAAGATAGATTATATAACTTCTTACAGGCTTCTTTATTATACGCCAAGCACCTAAAACTAGCCCACAGGATCATCAGAGCTGTAGGCAGTTCTAAAGAGCTAATATCGCTATCACCGCAGCCTTTATTACAGCTATCCATGCTATAAGCCTTCTAAAATACCCCCCCTATGCCCCTAGTTGCCTCATCTATTGAGAGCTTCTATTACAGTCTTCTTGACTGGATCGTCACTGCAGCTATCCCCCTTAATATCATTATATACAGCCATTTTCACAGCCTTTTGCTAACGCCACCCAAGATCATCAAAGCAGCCCCCCTAAAGAGTAGGACTATGGTTTAAAATTGGCTGCTTATATAATATAATGAAAAAAGAGCACTTATTATAGAAGAGCTCCTTATAGCCTTATCCCTTATTAGCTTATCCTTTAACCTATAGACCTCCCTAAATGGCTACACTATCCTAGAAGTACTTGCCTACTATATTACAGTAGTAGGATTCCTAACCTATAAAGTTATCACTTTCTATAAGCTTAAAGGAGCCTATTCTAGCAAGAATCAGGCTATTATTATTAATAATATATACAGGTCCTTCCATCTCCCCTCATACAGGCTTGGCTTCTTTACCCTTAATAACATTAAATTAAATACTATATGCCTTATAGCCCTTTTTTACAGGCAGCTAAGTTACTTCTTATCCTACCTAATTAATAAGTAAGTGTAAATTTATTAGCTTTAGTATTAGGGTTATATTATTAATCTTATAGCTAAAGCTTTACTTCTTACCCCCTAGCTTCCTGCCTAATCTACCCCTAATTATATAAATAACTATAAGGACTTATAGCATGCCCTAGGGGCAATAGGGAAGCTACATAATATTATTTAATTTACATAAAAAACACCATAACACTGCAAGCTTTAATTATAATATATACATAAAGCCTATAAAATAGAGGATACTATAAGCTTTAATAATATATCCCCCTATATTTAGCTATAGCCTAACCAGCAAATAAGATAGAATTTAACATTAATTATAATTAACTATACCCTTCGCCTACAGACTGTTATTAACCAATTCTATATCTACAGCTCAGATAACCCTGAACCTTTAAAGAGGATTCCAGAGAGAGATATCCTATACTTAGATAACTAGGCTTATTTACGCCAAATTGCAGGTATCTTACATCCCTTTACAGAAGAGACTAAAAAGCTTAAAGGCCATAAGGAAGCTACAATCTTATTTATTATATATAGCTATATAAAGCTGTATTAGCACCTCTGTAATCACTACTGCAGTCTCTTTGCAGCTATAGCTTTACTAAGCTCTTTAAATCCCTACCCGCTAAATCCCCTGCCTTTTTATTCTTCTTTAATAGATCAAGCCCTGCCTTTATAAGCAATAAATAGTCAGGCTTATAAGGCTATTACCAACACTACAAATAAGCTATATACCTACAGGAAGAAGATTACCTTATTATCAGTCTATTAAGCAGTAATAATCCTTTACCCTAGTATACAGCTAAAATTCCTCACTTACCTAATCAATAATAAGATCAAGGTTAAAGCTATTTGCACACGCTTTAAAGCCTTTTACACAGAAAATTAGAAGATTATAGACCCTTAATCCCCTTAGTTACCTACTATATAAAATACAGTCTCTTAATCTAATAAAATTAATAGTATTCCTACTGCCTTCTATATAAAACAGGTAAGGCTATATAGGAAGCCTATTACTAAGCTATCTTAGTATTTAATAGAAGAGGTTAAGCAGATTAGCTATAAACTAATTTAATAGTAAAAGTAATATAAACACACCTATCTTATATTATTAAATATAGCTTAGGATATCTTATATATACCTGCTAAATTAGCTAGAGTAGAGAGGTTATTTAGTTAGGCTAGAATAATATTATCAGATCAATATTATAGCCTAAATCTAGAGGTAATAGAAGCAATATAATGCTTAGGAAGCTAGTTATAGAAAATAGGTAGGGCTATTCCCTGCAGCTATCTAACCCACATCCCTCAAGTCAGTCAATTCAATTTAAGCCCAACCTTCAAAATACAACTCAATTCAAGGCACCCCCCCCCCAAGTCAAGCCCCTGAAAAAGCCAGCTTGAGTTGAGTTGTTGGGAGCGTTGAATAGGCCTGGCAGTCGTGATATACTAGGCACAAGACAGCGCTCGTACAACATCCTCTCAGATGAGTGAGTACATGTGGACCTGTTGCAGGTTTCAGGCTTTTCGTGCACTTGCACCTCCAGTTGGAGGCCTTACGGACATAGAGACCAGACCACCTCGGAATTCCGTCATCCGCGGAGCAGCTAGTGATCCGTCCTGCGGCGGTCGATCCCTAAGGCAAAGAAGCCGAGGGGGGCGCTGTGGAGTGATATCAACTTGGATAGGGCTGTGGGAATCTATCCCCTCCCCATCGTCTTGACGATTGGGTTATTTCCCCGATGCCCTTTGGGCCGAAATGTGCAATGAGAGAAAGGTCCGCTTCTCCATGCCAAGAGGGCATCGAGCTTTGTACAATTGGAGGCTTCGGATGAGTGAAACTAGAGCGGCCGCTTGGCTGATCCGCTTTCACGATGAATGGAGGGCGCCTGAAAATTGGATCGATGGGGGGAGTGAGTGCGTGAATGTCGTTCTCTTCTCTGTGTCTGTCTGGTGATGCCTGTCAATAAGACTCTTTCACCCTCCTGAGTGAGGCGATACTTCCCTTTCTGGATAAATCATGTAAGAGTCATGAATGAGGTCTCAAACTTGTTTGTACAAGTCAGCTGCCCGCGAATGAAGAGCGGTGAGATGTCATCGTAAAACACCAATCCCAAGATGGTGAAGATCGAGAGAAATGTAATCAGAGACAAAGACCAAGCAGATCTCCCATAATAAGCACCCCTTCCTTGTTCCTCAGCCACATATGATTGATTACTATTTCTCTAGGAGTAGTTACGTGTCGCATGACCAACCCGACTACATACATACAATGTTCCAGCCGGGCCAGCCCTAGACCAGACTTCTCGGGGCGTCCAGTCGCAACACGAGAATGCAAGGCGCCAAGATGACAAAGACAAAGTGCTTCTGACTATTCCCTCTGATAGACGCGCGGTTCAATTTGTTTCAGAGACTACTGATCAGCCACATACCGTTCTGAGACTCAGATTGGATATCGTGGTAATTGATAGCCCACTTTTTAATCGACGGCGATGTTTTGATCATGGCTCGTTGAGCATGATTGTATTGGACGAGATGCGATGCTGATCATGTCACTAGAGACACTATCCCCTGAGATTCTGATGTAAAACTGCACATGTAATGATGCACCGTGCCGGAGGTTATGGAGCGGAGGCTACGGAACAAACGGTGCATGTGTAGTGAAGATAATCTCGTGTAGCTATATCTCCGAACGAATCAGCTCCAGAAACCGCCAAAATAGAAACAGTCTATCGACTCCTTGTATCAAACACGAACTCGAGTGCAGCTGCTATTCAGGGTCTCGAGATGTTGATTCTCAACTTGTCTTGTAACCCGTTCAACGTTGTATCGCCACAGAGAAAACCAGGATATCAGCGGCGTCTTTAGATGTAGAGTTTTCGAGCCGCATTTGCCAAGAGTGCGCCCGTAGCCAATCCCGCCTTGATGGGCTGAAAGCCACTGCCTTGGAAATCCCAAAATTGCCCTGTAGACGAAGGGGTCTGTGGCGCGCCTCTCCCGCACCCGCACCCGCAGGGCTGTGCTGTGCTGCAGCGTGCAGTTAGGGGCTTGTTTGGAGTTCTAGGTTTGATAACCTCGTTCAGCTCGGCTTGCACAACGCGAACCCGAATAGTTTCGGTAGACGCCCTGTGAGGAAGAGAGCAAAATGAATTACGTGGACTGCCATAGTTTCGAACCTCTAAGAGCAAGGGAATGACAGGGCCCTTTTGTTTTGGCAGAGGAGATGAACCTCGGCAGCCCCACCGTTCAGACTTTGATAGTCAGTCGACTCCGTGATTGCCACTGGACTTGACTCAAAGGAGATAATATCCCGGGCGCTATTGGTCAGGACGGATGTACAGATCTAGACGAGGCTTGAGACTGGTGAATTTCAGGAGTAACACAACTGAATTGCATGGCGTTTTACAGTGTTCAGAATCGTAAATTATGCCCAGAGTTGAGAGACTTCGTTTGGATAACATTTTCCGCCTGCTTCACTGACCGTGCAATACCTCGGGTGGGGCGTCAAAGGGAAGCCCAGACAGGACATTGTGGAACATGATACAAGAGAAATACTACAGTCTCAAACTCTCGGCGTGAGAAACAACCATAATAAATCTGGAATATCAACAAAAGTAACCAATCATCGATGAATCAAGTCAATGCATAAAGGGTCTTGTGATGGCATGTCATGCCATGGACTGCTGGTCGAGCTTGGATCTCGCATCTGTCAAACCTCTCGGAATATCGCCTAGATACCTTGCAAAGAGTGCTAAAAAGCCACACTAACGTAGTGCTATCGAGATCGACAGTGGACATTTCGCGGATGTGAAATAAGGTGTTGCTGCGCCTCGTTGAGTCGTCATCAGAGTTCAGAGCATCGATTCACCACCATGTTCGTAAAACCACCAAGACAAACCACCAATCCTCTCCCACCGGCAGTAGCTCAGGGCGTCAATCTTGGAAAAGAGAAATACAAGTATCCATCCATTCCTGAAACCCCAACGTCGGTGCAACATCAACAGGGCCCCTCGTGCCCGCTTTCTCAAATCAAGGTGCTGACACCGCGCAGGGACTTACCGCTCGGCAGTTGGGGGCGTACCCAGATTTTTGCTTGGCTCAGGTAGGCCTGGCCTTTTGGTGTTGTTCGATAGGGTCGATCGCGCACACGTCCCTTGGCTGCTTGGGGATACGAAAAGCCCACTGAAACAGGGTCGTATTCTTGCCTCTCTCTCATCATCCGAAACGGCAGCAGAGCGTCAAAACGGCAGTGCGTGACTGCAACGTCAGGGCCGGGCGCCAGGCTCGTGACCTAGACCCGGGCGGCACAGGGCTGAACGAGGTCGTCATGGGGCTTCAGGGTCTCAACATCATGCTAAGGGTCAATGGTGCAGTGCTAGTCTCAGATTCGGGAGGCCTGTCTATTGGTAATTTCGATTCACGAGACGATGGCGGGCCCTTTCGATAGCGAAAAACCCTCCATTCAAGGAAATAATGTGCGAAAACAAACTGGCATGGCTATAAGCCTGCAAAGTCTAAACAAACAATTACAGTAGAGAATCTCCACCATTAATAATCGCTCACGTTGCAACCGACAACTCTACTGTTATGCCTCAGAGGATAAGGTATTAACCGTGCCACGGCCTGGCCTCTGCGCCTCAGTCTTTAATCTACCGAAGATTGACGGCCAGGGAGTGAGCCTGCAAAGGCGTGTGAATGAGAACCCGACGAACTGACTGCCCTATTCGTAATAGCCTAAAAGGGTCCGAGGGAATGGAGAGCTAAACGTTAGCAGAGACGTCCCGCGTCCAAAAAGTCAATGGTCGCTGAGCGTCTGCCGGATAGTGGGAGACTTGCCGCTGCCGGGAGATGAAATGAGCGTATGCAGTACACACATACGCATACACGTATTCCTTCCCCCAAGAATGGCTGAGTAGGATGACGAACGGTGATGACGCTGAGGCTCAGGTGAAGGTTTGGGGCGAGACGGTAGGATATGGAAGCACGGAAGAAGCAGGTACAGAACTGCCGAATGCCTGCCCCGGGCCTCAGACCTTCTAATAAGAGATAGACAGAGCTACAGCGAAGTGAAGTGGTGAAGGGTGAGTGAAGGTGTGACACAAGCCAGTAAGTTCGGTAGCTTTGCAGCCATAGCGTTGGTCGTCTTTTTGCCTTTCACACCCTCCATCGGGGCCTTCAAGTTTACCGAGAGCCCTATGACTATTGCGACAATGGCTTGACCTTGATTCTGCACTGCATAACAAATTCCAATTTGTAATTCCGCCGTGGGTCAATTTCTCATTTCCTGTGCCTTTTGATTGTGGCTTTGACGGTCTTGGAATTACCACTGTCTTCTTGGCTCTCGAGTAGATCAACACCTGATTTGGATTGAGATTGACCGAGCTTTTCTCCACGTTCGACAGATGCATGTAAGTATTTGCTGTTTTATTATCCGTCGCTAACAATAGATTGTAACGTTGCTTTATCTCGACTGAAATGACAAGAGAGAGAGAGAATACAATGGAATATCATTTTTCGCCTCCTGTTATTGTGACGTGTTGGCTGTACAGTATACACATCTTGGCAGTACAAATCTCATCACACCACCAAGACAGCCCTAGGACTGGACAGGCAATTCCAACAGATGCCAAGACTGCAATCCCATGGTAGGGCTGAGAGTCAAAAAAGAGAAAAAGGCCGCTAAGCTGCCGTGCCGTAGGCGCCGCCAACCAAGTGATCCCCGGCCGAGGTCCGAAAAAGTGTGGCGCGTGTACGAACAAGCCACGAGGGTACATACGCGGGTACTCTCCCTCTCCCCACTTGGCCAAAACTTAATTCTGCCATGCTCTGGGACCCAAAGAGGCCTGGACCTGGAAGTCCACGCACGCACGACTCAGTGCAACACGACAGAACACAGCCTGCGTTGCAATAGAAGTTAGGGATACTGTAGGGCTTAGTACAATACCGGTAGGTGAGGTGCAGAGCGGAGTTAGGGACCTTTTACCTCCAATTTCCAGTCATCCAACCATTCATCCCTTGGAGGCTTGAACTCTACCGTAGACAGGGACGATCATTTCATGTGCCGGGTTGGTAATCATCTTGTAATCCTGATTAACTTGATGTAGCTGAGGTTGCGAAACTTGTTGTATTCCAAACGAGGTAACCCAGATTGAACCTGCAGCTTCGTAACACGTTGATCGTAAACAAGAATCGGTCCTGCTCTGAGGACCACGACTCCATCCTCAACACCACATACATGCAGACCCTTACCTTGGACAAACAATGCCTTGGAGCCTTGGACAGCAGTAGCAGCAGTTGGTTGATGCCTTGAGAGGGTCACAGCTAAAACTGCCTGCCTCTTCTGGAATGCCGTGCACCCGACGGATTGGATTCGCTCCTTCACGGTGAGGGAGGATCAATCATCAGGAGGAACCAAGCCAGAATGGGTTCATCAAAAGGTCGTATCGAACCGTCGATGCGCTATGCTTTCGCTATCCGCTTCCTAGGCCGGGTGCAGGGACCAGGCCACGACGACTAACACGGACGTCTAAGTGGGGGACACGACCACCAAGGAATTCCCACCACGTCCGTCGTCCGTGTTGGCTCTCATCTGCTTTTTTAATCTGGGTCGTGGGATCCTGAACCAGCAAGTCTGAGAGTTGAGTCTGCAAGATGCTGAAACTAGCTGTTTGGCTTGATGGAGACTCTGTACTAGAAACTGATAGTCTAGGCAGCCGAATTGCTTGTTCATGCTAGCGGGCGGAGGCCGCCGTACTCAGACAGATCCATTTCACGAATGCCTTAGGATCTGGTATTTGGTTTGGTTAGGCGGAGTAAAGATTCATGAGGGAACCTAATAAGCCAAGCATCATGAAGCAAGTGACTAGCTAAAAAATAAAATGATGAGATGTCAATGAGGACTGAAGGATGAGACTAGACTTGACTAGCTAGGGCTGGAAGCATCTTGACAGCAGCCACAAACTTGGATTGCGTAAACGTGCCAAACAGATGAGCAGAATCAAAGACGGACACACGCGCACGCATGCTGCAAGAATTGCCTGTTGTCTATCTAACCGCTTCCACACTATGTGCTCTGTTTGTCTTGTCTGTCGCATGTCGTCAGGCGATCCCTATTGAGGGAGATATCATTCAAGGGGGGATCCGCTTGGGATGATCCTGGCTCGTTAGGCAAGATCTCCAAACTTCTTTACCCGCGGGGTTTTATCCATGGAGAACATTTCGTAATTCACCTGCAATCCTGAGAGATAGTGCGTTTACGTTTACGTACGTTTGCAGCAATTGCCCGAGAGGGGATGTCACTACCAGGTGCTCTCTTATTCCCGTTTGCTCTAAAATGACATTTCGTCTGTTGGAAACCGCGTGCTCGGCAGGCTTCATGTCCAGTGAGACTGACACAGCGACATCTCATGTCCAAGCGGTTGTACCTCGCTTTTCCTGTGTTTGGCAGGTTGCACGAGAGATGGGGCGAAAAACCGTATTTGCAAACGTCCTGTATTCTCTTTCGCGCGGTTGACACAATTGGGCTTTTGTCGATGCTGCTGATCTTGGTTTGAATCAGCGTAGTCGAGTCATTTACCCCGTATCTTCCATGCCATCGGTCGCTGACCAAGGAATGAGAAATGAAAATGCTCCCACTCACCGCTGAGCCTCAATATTTGAAAGTCAGATCGCTCTTGGCATTTCTTTTGAGGCTGGAATGTGCCAATGACAATGAGATAAAAGGTTTCGCTCCAGGTCGCGACCGTTGACCGAGCACCGTCGGTACCGTATTAACGCAAATAGGTTCAGGCTCTAGCACTCTGGCCGTGGCGCGCGTGGGTTAGGTGAAAAGCCCCAACCGGCCGGCCACGAGGTTGATGACGAGGCGGCATAGAGGAATGACGGCGTAATAAGGGCCAAGACGACCGCAAGGCGACTCCAAGCCACGATATTCGTACAGTGAAAGAGGGGAATGCCCAGACTCAGAATGCCCTGCTCGGCTGTAACCTGCGAGGTGTTATTCGAATCACAACTGCCGTTGGCAAAAAGTGTATTATAGGGCCAAGGCGAAATATCCACGGGTTCTCAGGTTCTTTGCTGGCTGTTGGTGGGTTTGAGGCTAGGAATAGCTACGGGAGGCGGACGGAATGTACTTGAATGACCAGTGAGCATTGCAGGCGAGAGATGCGGAAACGGAAGCAAAAAAGAACCAGCCGGCGACGGAGCAGGGAAGAAGCCTGTCCTGTACTGCAATGTCGTAGGGCGTGATTGAGTGAATGTGAAGCATCTCGTGCAGATGCTACCACCCACGGCCGTTTCTATGAATATGGATCATGGCCGTCGACGTCAAGAGCAGGCAGGATTGGATGGACAAATGTGCGTATAGCAATACCGATTCAGTAGGTAGGTTGGGTCGCGCAGGTGAGCAAGGGATCATGACTCCATCTCAAAGGTGAGAGAGGTAAGGCAAGGTAAGGTCAGATACTGTACATTGACCGACAGCCAAGATCTGGTACCCTGCTAGACCAACACCCTCAAGGCGTCCAACAACGCTCCATTGACTGCCCTGCCCTACACCCCTCTCCCCCGCGGGAGGCTAACCCCCAGCAACTTGTGCTCCGCCCACACCCAAGTGCCCAGTCAGTCCAGCCCTCCAGGGCAGAGAAGAGCAGCGCAGGGCTACAGGGCAAGGTGGTATTCTGATGGAGCCCATCTCAAACGAGAGTCCGTAGGGCAGGGCATTCAAAGACCTCTCTCAGGAGCACCGTCGGAGCGGGGGTGACACCCTGTAAACGACTTGCGGGACCCTTTCTCTGGTCGACAACAATAGCGGAACGCAGAGCCAGATTGATACCGCACCCCCTTGTTCTGCTCTGCTCTGCTCCTCTTGTCTGTACGGAGGACCAAATGAGAGACAGTTGGGAAAGGTAAGCAGCTGGACTCCTCTGTAAGACGATTCTCAGCGTTCAGAGAGGTTGAGGGTAATACGGCGCTTTATGTAAGAGCCAAGTGGAGGAGCTATCACGTCACCTCTATCTTTTTATTTTATTTTTACCATGGCTTCTTGAGATGCAACCCATCATGATCTTGACAATGGGAGCTAGCGAATCTGTGGGTGATTAGAACTGACAGTTGTTGGTAGCACATGCAAGCCCATGGATGAATAGGATAGGATCCTTTGACATGCCACTGCACACCCGTTCCGTCCCTGTGCCTCAATAACTGTGTTGTATGTAGAGAAAACTCACTGATGCTAGTACAAGGGACGGATATGCAGCTCCATCTTGAGCAAGCGAACGGGTGACGATGGCATGGCATGTCTGGCAGTTGACAGAACAGTCTAGTAGGTAGACTAGAGGGAGAGAGTCTCGTTAACAAAACAGAAAGACGTTGATATTGCACTCGTCTTGGCTTCGTCTTTTGGAAGCTGGTGGATGTCCTCACACCCCCCTTCATCGGCAGATGCTCACTCCCCCGTCTTGCTGCTCATGCTCCCACCTCTTTTTGCCCTTCTTCAGCTTGTATCTTGTTCCCCTCCGTCACATCTTATTACTACTTTCGAATAGTTCAAGAACGGGAATAAGCTGTCAACACAAGAAATGAGGCGTGCAGATATCGTCATTGCTACCGCCACATTCGATTTCACGTTGCGTTGCGTTGTAAGGCAAGGTTGTCTCTGGGCTTTTCAAATCTCCAGAGCTTTTTGCCCTGTCAGGGCATCCATATTTTGCACTCCCGGGCCCCATCTTCAGCCCTCCCCCCTTCTGTACCGTACCCTACCAGCTGCTAGCCCAGTTCAGACTCACCCCTACGCTCCACCCCCGTAGGCGTATCTACAGGGGTGTCGACAGCGCTTGCCGACGCCAGGAACAGTGAGTGTAACAGCGCCAGAGCGTCAACGTCAACGCTGGATCTCTCATTAACCTGAGGTGCTTGATGCGTAAGGTGCAGTGAAGATTGAACTTATTAGCCGCTTTGCCTCCCACCTTCCTTTTCCCATCCGATTCTTCTATACCACATCCCGCACTTTGTTGGTTCTTCATATTGGATCTGTTTTCTTCTACTTTTTTCTTCATTCTTCTCTTCTATCTACAACCAATAAATTATATACTCCCAAAGTAAACAACAGCGTTCCTCCACTTTCAAAACAGCATCCCCGATACGCTCTGTCATTCGTCGACCTTTTTTTGCTACGGCATTGGCGGACGCGGACCCAGCTGCACCAGGTTCTGCAGAGCACCTATTGTGTCTTGGACTGACCAGACGGATACCCCGAAGCCATCATCGCCACACACACAACCACCCCGTACCGTAACACCCTAGCACCAACAACATCGCTTGTTTATTTCGGTCGGATCTTCAAAGTAAAAAAAAAGGAGGCCGCAAACGGGGAACGGGAAAGAGGTCATCAACAGTTTAACCGAGAAACCGTTACATTCTCGACAACCGTCTATTCTATGACGGATTAGTCTCGGGCCTATGTCATCCTAGCTTCAGCCTCCCTTAACTTCAGCTGTCATTGTCTTGCCTCTGCTCCATCTTCAGCTAGAGTCATCCCAACTGCCAAGCTTCCCAATTTCACAACAGCAACATGGCCTTTCCTCCTCAATATAGAGAGCCTGCTCCGGCTCTCCCGAGCATTATAGTCCCTACCTCAGGCGACCGTTTTCGAAGCCACGCGAGTCATCACCACGAATTGCCTTTTAGTGGGAGCCCTGCCATGTCAATACCTGGCATGCCACCAAGAGACGACGTCCCTCCACCACTACCTCCTCCTCGATATCCCGGCTTCGATCAACCTAGTGCTTTGGCTGAAAGTATGAGGGAGAAGCGGGAATATGCTCATGGCTCTTTTGCAAGTGGTTACGGAAGCATGAACTCATCATTTCATGAAGATCGCCCGAGCTACCAACGAAGAAGCAACACAGGCGCTTTCGGCGAAAGAGATGAAGGGTATGCCAGTTACTCATCTACAGATAGGTATGGCTTATAATGCACCTGGCATTGGTGCAATTCAAGCTTTCAATGGCTTGAAAAAACTTTGGATCAATGAACTAACATTGTATAATCACAGGTCCCGAGAATCTGCTCCCAGTGGCTTCGGCCGCCTACACAACCATTTCCAATTCCAGTCCCCTGCCGATATACATGGAGATACCCTCAAGAAGAAGCTTGATCAAACTCGTCCTTTAGAAAAGTCACCACCTCGATCACTTCTGAGCTCATCAGCCAACGAGCTCCTCTCACGAAGACCTTCAGCGGAAGGTCGATTCCCTCCGGCCCTCAGTGTTCCAGTACAAGTACAGCTTCCCATACACTCTCGAGGCATTCTAGGATCTCCCGCAAGGTTGACCGACACACCAATTCACTCCGCCATCTCTCCTCGGAGCACACCTTTCTATCATGGTGATAGATCACCAAATGATAGCTCAGATATCGATCGTTCACCTCGAACACGAACAAAGAGGAATAACAGCGATGATGCTACTTCAACAAATAGCTATGACTTCACTGGAGCAGAAGATATGGAGATGGAAGATGGACAATCTCTCAAGCGACTACACATTGATGATGCTTATATGCCAGGCGGTCAAAAGAGACGGGCGGCCAGTCCTAATGATGAGCACATGCTTGGCATGCCAGATATGTCTCGACGCCGTGACATGAGCTCACGCGGATCTCCTCAAGGTCGATACAACTCTCTTTCTCGAGGTGTCACTATGCCTTCAGTCTCAACTTCACGATCCAACTCATACATTTCCAACATGTCAATGTCGATGCACCCTGCTGGTCTTGCAACTGCCAATTCGTTCGGTCGACGCTCACCTGTGGGCCCTTCTCCCGGTGGCATCTCACCTACATCTTGCAATTCACCTTACACAGCTCCCGTATCACTCAACCCAAGCCCTCGAACCTCCATCTCTGGCCGGGGATCAATTCACTCTAGGACCGTTTCGGGTGCCAGCACACGTAAGATCACTGAGGTGCAGAAGCCTGGCGGAACTAAAGTGCAAGGCTTCTTCATGTGCGAGTGTTGCCCCAAGAAGCCCAAGAGGTTCGAGACGATTGAGGAACTCAAGTAAGTCAGATTTCACACTCAGCAGCCCCACTTGAGATGAGGCTGCGTGAGCTTATAGGACTCGTCGTATGTGTTTCAATGCTAACCAACAACTAGCGCTCACGAGGCTGAAAAGCAATACGAGTGTTCGTTCTGCGGCAATCGTTTCAAGAACAAGAACGAGGCAGAGCGCCACCAGAACTCACTCCACGTGCGCCGTCATTCATGGTCATGCTCAGCTCTCTCCGGATACGATAGGGCTTTCCATGATTCTACTAACAGACCTGGCGAAGCTGACACCTGCGGGTACTGCGGCGACGAATTCCCACGATCTGGACGTGGCCCTGGTACAGGTGCCTTGAGTGGTGGTAATGCGCCTCAGCACGCCACGGACCAGGACTGGGATGAGCGTATCAGGCACCTGCAGGAAGTGCACAAGTTCCGAGAGTGCAACTCGTCCAAAAAGTTCTTCAGAGCGGACCACTTCAGACAGCACCTCAAGCACAGCCACGCGGGCACCAGTGGAAAGTGGACCAACATGCTGGAGAATGCCTGTATGTTGGAGGAAGACCCAACTCCCCGGTAAATCGACACAGTACAGTACAGGTTCGGCCGCGGATGGGCACCAGAAAAGAAAGACCTACAGGTTCGGCCGCCAAATGACGAGTCAATGCTAAAGCGCTGGTGGGTGTTGGTGATTCAAGATAAGTGGAGGATCAGTCGGAAGAGGGCGGGGTACAAAAAGGGAATCGCCGGCGCCCAGAGAAAGGAAAAGGATCAGTGGGTCTGAATCCATGGAGCTTCCATTGGAAGATCAACATCGAAACACTGGCCAAGAAATCGATCAGTGTTTTGCAGTCAACGAACGAGCCGTTGGGATGTTTGGAAACAACAAGCCGGCGGCAAATGTACGACGTTCCGCCCGCAACAGACCACCAGCTATCCAAACAGTATCTGGAATGGCAAGGCCTACGACAGACGCGGAGAAAACTCTGTATCGCGTGGGCGGATTGCCGCATGATGCAGATGCGGCAAGTCCAAAACGAATCAAGGTGCCGCTCCAATGCAGCCGTTGATCTCGGATCAATTGGGGTATTCCGCGTGCACCTAACGCGCGTAGGGATGCGGTTGTCCGCACCCAGCCATTGGGCTGCCTCTCAGGGCTGAAGCACGAATGTGGCAGTGCTGTCGGAAGGGAGGGACAACGGCCAAATGCTACCTTGGCATGTTCCGTTGCATCTACGAATATTGCAACAGCGTTTTAACGTTTTACCGGCAGCTCCAAGCGACATGGAATCACTTTCTGTGTGCAGGCTCGCAGTTGTGGTGACCAATCAACCATGGCCTTCTGATCCAGGGTTCAGGTGGAAAGGAGGCTCCATTGCCCGACAAACCTGAAATGCACATGGCGAAATGAGTTTGACGATGGATGAAAAGCAGGCGATGGCACAAATGAGAAGACGCAGGCCTGGGGCCATGCGTCTGTGGATGCGCTACTTTCTGACTGGGCTTGAGATCCCTGCCGACAACCCAGTCACGGATGAGCTACACGACTGCCGGAGTTTGGTAATGGAATGGAGTACATACAGGAGGAGATTCATGGCAGAAAAAGCCCAGGCGTTGTCTCTAGAGGTTAGCACTTCAGCTAATGCTCACCAACAAGCGAGCGAGGATGTCGGCAAGTGAAATGGGGAGGACAAAGGCTTCGCTTCGTATACATATTAGCTGGCACAGCTTGATGCTGATGTCGCATGCATCATCTTATGGGTCACGGTACAAAAAGGTTCAATCATGGTAACGGTTACGGTTCATTGGCGCGGCATTTGGGACACATGGCATTGTTGTTGTTTGTTATTGTTCGAGATTTCAGGTCAGGGACATATCAGACTCGGTCATGTAGATATGAAGTAGTCTGACAAGATAAAAATTGTAGTTCGAATTCTTAATACCTCAGTTGTCTCTGCAGTGTTCTGTTCTGTTCTGTTCAACCATTGTGACGCGATGCACCAGCCAGTTGCAGTTTGTGAAACATAGCGTACCCAACGCTGAGGTTGCGGCCGTTGCAGGGACCAGGAAAAGACGGCACATCCAATTTCTTTGTAAGGCTTAGTTGGAAAGATCTACGAGGCTTTTCAAAGGGCATTCACTCATCAAGCCTGAACATCAGAAATGAATGCAGAGTTGCCTCGGGCACCGGCAAGTCCATTATCAGACAAGAACATAGCGGAATTGAAGCGCATACCACCCCCCTTTGGGCAATTCGTGTCGCGTAAAATTGTCTGTCTGTTCAGCTGAAGGGTCTAAAAGTTCAGCTGGCTGGGTTTGACGTTTCTAGCACCACCCTTTACGCGGAACTGGAATCGATCACGTGATGATTCACATAATTGAACTGTTCGGGACGTGCTGTCTGGGGAGCTACGAGGTACATTCCATTCGTGGGATAGTTGATGGATTTATCTGACGGAAATAGATGAGAGGATGGTTGCTTTGAGTTGAAGATGTGATTTTGAGAAAGTGTGGCTGGTGAGAAGCTCAAGATGAGATGTGGCGTTGGATGGTATGGCGGGGTAAATTGATGTGGCGCAGTCTTGAATGTGGAAGGAGGGGCAAAAAGATGGAAAAGTTGTGGAAGTCATGATTCACACCGAGGTTGAAGCTTAATTTGTTTTACTTCCTCGGGTTCGAGTTTCGCATCCATGACTGATCCATAAGAACCAGTTTCTTTTGACTACAGAGACTATCATTGTTCTTGAAATACCAACATCTACGAAGCGATCTAAAAATATCCAGGACACTATTACGACTTGCGACAGACACACAATCTGGCAGAAGACGATTCCACAAGCGCCGATCAGGCATACAAGGTTTTCACGTCGAGGGATAACCAGGAGGACGATTCGAAGCCACAGCAGTGGGAGGAATTTGGCCACAGATTTGAACCAGGAGAGCTTGAACTTCTCAAGCAAAGTATCGCCCAAATGGCCCTCAGCAGGATCGACGGCCAGGATGAGCTATTCGTCGGAGGGTAGGACTCTCACCACTGAACAATTTACGGACATGCAGTGCTAATTGTTTCCCAGGCTTTGGGCTTTGCGCCGCTCAGACTCGCTGACGGATCGTCGCATCACGCATGTCCTCTCCCTCGTCCCATTCGACATATCAAGCCTCAAAAACTTCAAGGACGAACCGTGGATCGATTACGGAAAAGACCTACAACACCAAGTTATCGACATTGACGATGTGGAGGACGCTGACTTGCTGATTGAGCTGCCCAAGGCTGTCAGATTTATCGAGGAAGGTCTAGGCGCGACCTGGCTTGCGAAGGATGAGGAGGATGGGGGCGTCTCGTTAGAGAAGGGTGTCGAGGACCTCGATATTGGGGAAAAGAAGAGGAAGAAGAAGGGAGGCGTCTTTGTTCACTGTGCGGCTGGAAAGTCGAGATCTGTTTCGGCGGTTATTGCTTACTTGCTTAGGCGATATCCAAGCCGTTTCGACCCCAATATCACGCCGACTGCCATTTCAGATCCGACCCACTCGGTTCCCCAGTCTGGGGAGAAGCGTTCGAGGAAAGATACCGCTAAAGAGGCTGTCCATGCTGCACTTACGTTTGTGCGCAGGACTCGACCCATGGCTGAACCTAACGAGGGATTCATGGAGCAACTAGCCTTGTGGTGGGAGATGGGTTGCCCGGATGATGTCGAAGGACACCCTGTCTATCAGCGATGGGCTTACAAGCGCGAAATAGACGAGAACCTTGCAGTAGGCCAGGCACCGACGAGGCTTCGTTTCGAGGATGAAGAGACCCAGCCTCGTGATGACTCGGGTCTTAGTCTACGATGTAAGAAGTGTCGTCGAGCTTTGGTCACGGCACCCTTCATTGTGGAGCACAAGCCTTCTGACAAGAAGTCCTCGGCGTCTACATGCCAGCATTACTTTGTCGAGCCACTTAGCTGGATGCGCGGGGTCCTTGAACAGGGAGAGCTCAACGGAAGATTGTTATGCCCCAATGCAAAGTGTGGCGCTGGTGTAGGCCGGTACGACTGGAAGGGCTTTCGGTGCTCCTGCGGCGGGTGGGTGACGCCGGCGTTCTCGCTGCAGAAGGCGAGGGTCGACGACGTCGTCAAGCGGCCGGCGACTCAGAGCATGGGGATCCGGATGCCGCCCGGGTTAGCTCCACGGAGCGGAAACTTGTGAGCATAGGCAAGGGCGGAATTACTACCAACCAATTCTACACAAGAGCGCCGCATAAACACCGATTCAGGCCTATGCTACCGATCCGTGCCTTGAGAGACCCGACCTCTGCGGACCCGTTGTTATGTCCGGTGCTTAAGGCATGCCGCATATTGCTTGACAGGTCCGTCTGAACATGGAACTTTGCCCTTCTCGAGATATATTCCGCTCTGGCATGATGCATCTCTCATGGCGAGCGAGCCACTGGGAGAGAGGGAGCAAAAGCCGGCGGGGTACCAGGCGGGATCAAAAGCCCTAGGGCTTACAGGGCGTGAGGTGTGCGCCGTGGAAGGGAGAAGAGAAAGTGCGTCCTGGCGCATTTTGCATCTCGTCGTGGATAAGCCGGGAGACTCGGGCTGCATGAAGAGGGGATCTTCGCAGAGCAGATGGCTCCTGGGAGACAAAGTCCGACGGAGAGAAAAGGGAGTCCGAGTTCGGGGTCAAGTGAAGACTCTAGGCATCAGCACTAGACTCCGTTGGAAGTGTCGTATCACCTTTCTACCTGTCAGAGATCAGATCAACATCCAAACAGAAGAAAGAGTAACATGCGCACGCCTCTGTCTATACATACAATAGAGCCCTACAACTCTGCATGAGCAGATCCTTCGAATGTTTAGCTCCATGATTCGACGTCTTGTTGTCTTATTCCCATGTGGATCTCTTTCTCCATCACCGCTCTACTTTCAACTATCTAATCTAATCGAGGCAATTCTAATGACAGCCCTAGCTTGAATCCTTATATGGCCCGGTGTCTTACATAGCTCGATCCACCACGGAATTCCGACATAGCCCAGCCACTAACTAAATAACTGACTATAGGGCTGATCCCAGGATTTAAAACCATGAAAAAGGAAACAAAAGAAGAAATCACGAAACCTGAATACGCTACGCTTACTGATATACCCCGTTTCGCCTTGGTCTGAAACCCATATCGGGCGTAAGCCAGTCAGCACCACCGTCTTCACCTTGCTTGGTTGAAGGATCGCACTCTTTGTGGGTAGAACCTTGGATGTGAGCTTGTACAGCGGGGACATTCTGTCTAAAGAGCCTTTTCTTGCCTATCGTCATTTGATCTATGATGCGTCAAGGCGGAGAAAAAAGAAGACAGCGCTGTCTTGGCGGTTCCGCTTACGCCCGGCGATTGCCTTTTGGGGTATACACTTTATCTGTTTGTCTTACCAGCGACATTTCAGCCTTTTGGAGATTGTATTTAGCCCTATTTTGTGGGAAAAGAGTTATCTAAACGCCATGCTTGCCGGGTATAGCTTCGATGTTGGTCATAGCTCCCCTTGTCTATTCTCATGACGTCTTTGCTCGCATCTTGATACCGCTTTTGACCTCGAGGTTGTTGATCATGGGAGTGATAGTATGGACTAGTTAGTCTGCTTGGAGCTAATTAGTTAGCAACTATCTACCCGCAGCGTGCCTCATCGACGGGTGCATCTTACTGCATGACACGTTTTTCCCATCTTGGGTTAGAGTGTGCAATGACAACGAATGTTATACGCAGTACGGAGCGGTCCTTCAGAGATGCAACGGTGCGAGCATAGCAAAGCGAAGGGACATGAACTATACCTCGGTCATGTTCATGAACTGACCACTTGAGAGTCAGCCCTATCTTGTAGCCTGCTTCATACAAAGTTCTTCCAGCAAGGCCCTAGAACAAGGGCAGAGTAGCACTCATCTATGCTCCTTCAACAAGGAGGGGCGTGGTATAAACCGTCTCTTTCTCTCACACACACCCCTGAAAACGATACATCCTCGTCTGACAGCATACAAGTACCCAGCCTGCGAAGTTCGTTTGTCTATCCCCGAAGGGAAAGGCACGCGTTTTTTTTTTCTACCTGTGACTGCAACCCCAACCCACCGGAAGGATTTGTAGCCGTTGGACCCCTTCGAGAGATCTGCGGGAAGTCTTTTTCCTTCCCTGGGGTCTTCGCTGTCAACACCCTCGGCATTCCCGATTTATGAAACCTGGGAAAGCATGAAACTTGATGGGAGCGTTCATAGAAACAATGAGGAAGAAAAACTCTATTTTGAGAGGGGGGGCCAGTTACTGCATGGTGTCATACTCTCCGTTGCCGATGAGATTCGGTCTGTGTGGTTGTATTGTATGGTATGGTATGGGAGCTAGTTTGCTTGTGTGCTCTTGTTGTCGCGCGATCACTGTGACGAGTCCAAGCCGTCGGTACTTGGCGTAGACCGCTTTCTCTCTCAGAGAGAAATATCTTGGAGAGTCACATGTCTTGTTTTGCATGTCTCATGTCAGCCCTATAATCACGCTGTGGAGTATCTTGGACTCGGGGACTACTATACAAGTCATGGACTGAAAAGACCACAGTCTGTGGCTTGTTACCAAGGAAAAAGAATAAATGACGCTATTCTATATCATGTCATTGCATGCGACGGCATCTAGGATGATTCAGGTCCTTGCAGGAGTAGTGCTCTCAATGCATGTCACTCCCCCCAACCTTTCGATCATCATGTATATCTGCAGTCATCACCTAGAGAAAAAACCATCCTCTCTCTAGTGTTGTATTACAAACAATAGCATGATTCTAAATTCTTATTCTCAACATGATGAATCCTCTGACTCGTTCTCCGCGGTGAAGCTTCTAAATCTCGGATCCGAAGCTCGTAAGGTCACCGAGTCCATACGCCTACACCTAAGAGCTAGATGCCGTGATTCTGCGGAGATTCTTACAAGGATGTAAGCTACCAGAAATCGTCACCTTGACACCGCTACACGATGGCTTTTGTCTTTTACTTTCCGCGCGAACGAGCCATTGGTGAGCCGTCACGATACCCCCTCCATTGGAACTCGACGATAACTGATCAATCAGACCTCGAGACAAGCGAGAATCACATCACAGTTATAATCACAGTATTGAACTTGTATGCCCTCTGAGTGGGAGTTGTCGCGGCTTTTTCCAGCTCTTGTTTTTCAAGCCCAAAGATGTGAAGTAAGCACTAAGTAGCTCAGACGCCCCGCACCCTGAGGGTCACATCCCATGGCCTTTTTCTTGCTATCCTATCCTGTCAGACGTTTTAGAATGCGAGATCAGTACAAGAATCCCATGTCGTGTGTTTACTAGCATCGGGCGATGTGTGTGCAGTCCCTACGCTGAGACCAATCATGGTGTAGTTGGTCTGCATGGGAAACTTGAAGACCAATGCAGCTGTTTCAATAAAAGGGCATAATCGTCGGCATAATGGTACGCCAAGATTGGACGTTCTTTGCGCTTGTGGCTTGCGTCGTAACGAGACTGAACGTTGAAAGGTTAGCGTGGTGATGCCGGAGTTTACGGTTCACTGGTAAATCCGTGACATAACTTGACTTGCCGAAATAGGAAGCCAGTTATGATGAAGAAAAGTAAACTAACTGATGTGATATGTAATAGCGAAATCTCTGCAGTTTGTGGAGCGTGGCTTGAGGACGGTGGTAGTGCGTTGGTAAACGAGCAGATCAGGACTCAAAGGACGGGAATTCTGAGGAACAGGTTGAGATGAGAAGCTTGACTAAGTTGTTACAAAGAGTTTGAGATGCATCCAGATTAATTATAGAGCGGTAAAGCAGCTGAGTTGCCACTGAGTTGCAACGAGATTGTCGATGTAACAAGTGTGAAGTGACATGAGACATTACTTGAGACCACATGTTTCCCTTCACATGGAACGTTTCTTCCCGTGTAGGATATGAGAGGTATCTGACCTTGGTTTTCAGTAGAACATCAGGCCTTGATATAGGGTATTGGATAAGTCTTCTTCCCTCCCCTAGCTTGGAGTTGTATTTATGCTTCCGCCTGACATAGGATCAAGTTGAGTTCTCAAGTGATCTTATTAATACTACTAAGTCTGCCAACTACCCGACCGCAGGACCTGAATTCAGGAGTCATGTATGGCCTATACCAGAAATGCAATTCGCCCTCAATTTGTATTCATCATATTCCGTATCCATGCTGTGATGGAACCAGAGTTGACCAAAGTGTACTCGCATCTTCATAAACTGGTTGGGGAGACCAGGCTCAGCCAATCTCTCGACATACATGTGCGTTATTGGTGCAAAGGCATGACAATTTCTGATGCCCTCATAGTCTCCGGACCGCTCGTCGTCGCCGATGATTGATTCCCGTTCTCATAATATACATACTTACTTCTCCTTCAAGTGCCGGTCTATGTTCTGGGAAGATAACAGGATCCGCCGATGGATCAGGACCGTTGTACTCGGCATCCCCTGTCGAAAGAGGCCTCATTACACAGGGGCCTCCCACAGTAGAAGAATGTGAGAACCATCCGAGCAGCGAGTGAGATCCCTCCGAGTCACGTTGCCGAGGCGTATTACCCTGATATCTGTGGCTCGAGGGACTTACTCGTTCAAAATACTACAGCCCTCAAGTTGCAAGAAGCGCCTGTCATGTAGATAGAGTACCTTTGGTGGTGTCTGAGTGTCCCAAGTCGGAAAACCAGGGTGGTCCGGATGTGCCGTCAAACAGCAGAGCCCATTCTATATCATCAGTGAACCATAAAAGTATGCTACGGCTGGGAATACCAACCTAGAAGTAGGCGTTGACGGACTCAAGGTCTTCCTCGTTGGCGAGAACGTACTTCCTGAGTTTCACGACGAGATTGTGGTTTGGTGGCTCAGGATGACGGCGAAATCTCTGAATCTCGCATATACCATCCGAATCAAGACTGATGAGAAGACATCCGGGGTCTTTTAGACGGAACCCACGGACTGGTAAAGTATAGCCACGCTCCCAACGCGCAATGCCGGAGAGATTTTTTTCGATCACACGGTTACCCGCAGAAACAAAACCTTGCAAGTCCCGTAACTGCACCAGATTCCAGAAAGAGGCATCTGGACAATAAGATCGAACCATGTCAATAAGTTCCATAGGAAGTCGGCCGAGGCGTTGCGCTACCCATGCTACGGCCCATCGACTGATACGGCGAGGTCCAGGGATGTCCAGTTCTTTGGGGAAAATATGCATCAAGTCGAGTTTGCGCCATCCCATAGCTCTCCCGAAGCAGTTGAGTTCGGCTTGCGACCGTTGTACTCCATCGGGCTTAATCAGGATGAGGAGGAAACAGCACACATGTAGGAACGTGCATCTTGCATGGTGCATGAATATCTCAAGATTCGGTCTGACTCTCCAGGCGATCGTACTCCTCCAGTCTCCGGTAGGATAAATAAGACAATAAAATACAACCGCTGATGGCTCTGTATCGTCGATCAGTGCCTGGCAGCCGTCGCACCGAGTCCTACCAAAGATGAGGGACATTGTATCGATGAATAAAGATAGATGCTCTGTTGATGCACAAGTTTGAGTATGAATGATCTGAGAAGAGAGTTACCTGAACTTGCCTTATGGAAGTTACCTAAGTATTTTCATCATTTAGGATAGAGGTCCTGAGTTTTCTTTCCTCCCCTTGGGGGAAAAGGAATGGCATAGCATGGTGAGAGAAGGGACTTATGCTTGTTCCTGCCCCTGAACTCCTTGCCTTGCCCTCAGAGAGCAAGACTTTCAGAGTATGGTGAGCTAAACTTAGCAAAGAGCCCCGTAAACTTAGGCTAGACTTTCCTAAACATTGTTATCACTTAGGATCAACCACCCCAGCTTGCCTAAGCTTGGACGAGCTGCTTGCCCAATACTCCCAACGTTCACGAATCCTCCAAGAGAGCGTGTAGTAAAATCGAAATATTTGACACAAGAGCTGTCGAACTTCGAAATGTGAATATATGAAGGCAAACCTACATCTAGCACGACAACCGCCGCACAAAAGCACCTCTAATCTTCTCGCAAACTCCAACACCAACACCAGCAGCGCCGTCTCCTGTTATCGACTCGGCGCATCAGAGGGCACAGAGGGGAAATACCCAGGCCTTGAGGCTCGTTCCCGATCAGCTTTCGCCGCTTCGGCTTGTCGCTTCTTCAGCAATCTTTGCTGGTAAAACGCCCTGTCTCTGTTAGCATCCAATGTCAACGCCTGGACGACTAAACAAACAACGTACGTTTTCAGCTCAAACACACGAGGTTCTTCCTCAGCAGGGGGAGTTTTGTCTTCCTTGTCCTACAAAAGTCAGTCACACAGAGACAAACTGGCGTATATACTCACCTTGTCTTCATCCTTCTTCTCATCCTTCTCCTCCTTGTCTTTCTCCTTATCCCCATCCTTTTCCTTCTTATCCTTATCCTTCTCCTTCTTCTCTTCCTTCTCTTTCTTCTTCTTCTGCTTCTCCTCATACTCCTTCTTAACCCTCTCCTTCTCCTCCTCTAACTCCTTCTCCCTCTTCCTCTTCGCAGCCTCCTCATCAATCTTTGGCGTGCAAAAGTACCGATCCTTGAGGTGAACCGGACAAACAAAGAAGAAATCCTACCAATACCAATCACATAAGTTTAAGCTTACAAAGGGATCAGCTGTATTTGCTTTTCGTGTCAGTATCCCGCATACCTTTTGATCAGGTGTGATTAGCACTGATGTGCTCGACTTGTAGCAGATATCGCATGCTTTGGCCGCTGTATCAGCAACCTTGCGGAGCGTGTAGATGTTGGGAAACGTAGTCGCCATGATTGTGATTCATAAATCGACAATATTGTGAGACAAAAAATATTTGTTTGTTTACTACGGCACCTGACGGCTCGTATCACACGAGGTTTGGTGAATAAGGCTGGGCTGGGTTGGGTATCGCGGGGAAGCGCCCCGTCCAACCTTGACGTCAGCACCTGATAGGGCGGAGCATCCCCTGAAAGGTTTGACAACCGCGCCTGTAACCCGCCAAAACTAGCGCCAGTCCCTGACTAATAAGCGCCTGCCGTCATGAATCGCTACTTATCTTATCGCACTTTGCAGGAGGAAATATGATGACCTATGCATATCCGATCGCCACAACCAACTCCTAACAATTCCCTTTCACCCAATTTTTCAACCCCCAATCTTTTAAAAAAGCAGTGTTACAATTCACGGCAAGACGATTGGATTCAGTCATGGGCAAAATGCTTGATACGGAGAAGCTGGGTTCGGTATTTGGAACCCGGCCGGATATTCTCGAAGGAATCCAGAGAGCAGCTGGTAAACAATACCCCTGAAGGTGTTATTCGCGAAATACTAACTCTGGAGTCTAGATACGCCTGGTCGAATCGTTTTGTTCAACGAAATTGCGACTCATGTTTATGATCAGTTGTTAAATGGGGGTAGCGAGCCCGCGCATAAGAAGAGAAGAGTCGATGTTCAAACAAACGGAGGCGCGAATGGTACAAAGGATGTTAAGACCGAGACGAACGCCGCAGATGAGACTGTCATTCTCGAAATCAAGGAGATTTCAGTTTCCGTACCCCAGAGGAAGAAGTTTGAGTTATGTTTTACAGACGGCCACATCTACGCTCGCGCGCCAAACACAACAGCACCGATTCCAGCTATAACCTACGCGTGGTCAGACATTGGTACGCGTTATCGCACTGTTGTTATGGGTTCCATGCTAATCTTGCGCCAGAATATGTTTTCTACCTCCCTGTACCCGAGAAGAACCAGGTCCAGCACAACTATGTCATTTTCCCACGAGGAACATGTCTCCCTTCTAAGACGAACCCTCCGACCGAAGAGCCACTCGTGTTTACAGTTCCCGCGACTCCGCCCAAGCAGGGCACGATAGGTGGACCTGACGCTGGAAGCGCGGCTGCAGTTTCGGACAACTACAAGTCTTTGTTCCACTGGGCTTTGAACCGTTATCTCAAGCCCAATGGCGTCAGCATTACTTCAGCCGACCCCAACAAGTTCCAGAGCATGGTTCGACAGCCTCACCGACCGAGCGAGAAAGCTGTGCATGTCAAGGCTTTCAGGGGCTCCAAGGATGGGTACCTTTTCTTCCTCGAAAACGGTATTCTCTGGGGATTCAAGAAGCCAATGATGTTCATCCCCCTAAGCCGAATCGCCGCGACGAGCTACACCAACATTCTCCAACGAACATTCAACATCGCAATCGAGGTCTTTGCGGGCGAAGGTGATGCGACCGAAGAAGCTGAGTTCTCCATGCTGGACCAGGAGGACTACAGCGGAATTGACGATTACATCAAGAAGCACCGTCTCCAAGATCGTAGTATGGCCGAGCAGCGAAAAGCCAAACTTGAACTCGCAGAGAACCGCGGACCCAAGAAGAACGGCGAAGAGGCTGGAGACGACGCACCAGCTGCAACTGGCATTTCTGAACTTGCAAAGGCGGAGTTGGACGCTGAGCAAGCACTGCAGGATGAAGAAGATGAGGATGAGGAGGACTACGATCCTGGAAGTGATGCGGACTCTGACGGTTCAGGAGATTCTGATGATGATGACAGTGACGACGACGATGAGGACGAGGAAGACGAGGAGGATGCGGAAGGAGAAGCCGAAGACGGCGATGAACAAGCTGAAGGCGAGGAGGAAGAAGAAAAGCAAGAGGAGGTTAAGCAGGAGCCGAAGCCGGTCAAAAGAAGCCGAAAAGCTGCCCCTCAGCCAACAGAACCTGTACCACCACCACCACCAAAGTCCGCCAAGCAACCCGTTCAGCAGCCCGTTGTGAAGACAGGCTGGGCAGCACTACGAAGTGTTGTTCGCGCGGCACCCACCTCTGAAAATATGGACTTGGACGAGGAGAAGTTTGATGTTGTCTAATGATGCAGGGACATGTACATATGTAACAATAGAGTTGGCGGGATATGAATAACGGCGGTGTGCACAGCATAGGAGTCGAGGAACATGAATATCATCAGTGCTGGACGAACACCGGTCGATGTGAATGTGTTATTGATACAATCTTATCGATGTCTGAACTAAAGGGTAAAGAAAGTCTCGACACCAAAGGAGGTAGTAAGGAGACCCAGGATATCATCCCATTGTTGAACTTCAAAGCAAGCGACTTTCCCTTGTCTTGTCCCCGATCTTGAGCCCATCCTCATTCTCATCCTCAACGCCTGTTCACTTTTGAGTAGGGAATGACTTCAGTACGACGACTTCGGTGGTACTCAGCAAGGAGTAGGTTACAATTGCCACAGTAATGAAGAACATTCTTGAGCTCGGAGATGAGGTAGGGGATCCACGCCAGCAAAAGGGCGGACGCAACGACTAAGACC
The DNA here is from genome assembly GCA_013396025.1 of Fusarium phyllophilum. Lineage (NCBI taxonomy): Eukaryota > Fungi > Ascomycota > Sordariomycetes > Hypocreales > Nectriaceae > Fusarium > Fusarium phyllophilum. Next base: position 26,684 of record JAAOAQ010000793.1, read on the forward strand.
CCGGCCGCGACACTGAGCATTCGTGTCAGGAACAGATCTTTTTCAAGGAAGGCAAGGACAAACTCACTGATTTACATTACCAGTTCGCGCCCTTGTGATAGTCATGGCCCTGACTTCACACCTTGGGCAAATGACGGGTGCACTCCTGCTTTGCAGTTCATCGAGCGGCACAATCAAGAGGTTCTGTCCCTTCAGCTCTGGCTCCAGGGGATCTTTGTGGTCATCTCCTTTCAGATGTGCAGGAGGTGAGTTTGTAACTGGTGGCTTGGCGAGCGGTGAGCTGAATTCGATGGACCTTTTGCTTGAAGGCTTTTTATTGTCGTCCTCGAAGGAGTGGTGAGCGTGATGCTGATGATGCTCGGGATTAGGGGCTAGACCTCGTTAGCAAGATGATAATGTATACGCACGAGGAGCGAAACGTACTAGGATTCTCCATTGTGAATGTGGATGTAGGTACAGCTGTTGATGAGATGAGACGAGGTCTGAATCTGGTGTCCTTTAGTGCTGATGAACTGTCCCGTTCTTCCAAAAGAAGTCTTGCGAACGGATGAGGATGATGATGAGGATGAAAGGATGAAGTTGGAAGTTTCCTTTCCACTGCGCAAGGTAAAAGGTAAGGTAGTCGCGCAGCCTCCTGATCAAGGAAGGAACCAAGCACGGCACGACAGTCCTGTTCTCAGCAAGAGAGTTCATCGTGCGGAAGGTGGCCCCCAACACTTTGGGGAAGAGGCAGTGATTTCGGGAATGAATGACCCGAGTATTGCTCGTTCCACGGAAGGTGGTGATCGTAGCATGAAACTTGGAAGTCGTGCTGGGTCGAATCGTGGCCGACATCACAGGTAAGCTTGGCTTGTCAGAGTAAAAAGGTGAAAGGCCGCAGCCGAACGGTCAGTGTTGGATATCAGTGCCGAGAGACATTTCGGTCAAGTTGAAGAACCACGTTTGATCTTGTTGTTGTTAGCATGCGTAATCGTTGTAAACACTCTCATTCTCAATGTAGTAGTTTGGAAACATGCATTGCTGGTTGAAGTTGAACCTGGACATCAAACCTCAAAGTTTACGCAGACAGCAAAATAGCAACAAGATCACCAGGGAAGGCAATGTGATCAAGTTCAACTCAAATATTTGAAGCAGAAAAACTGTCTCACACTCACTTCATCTCAAGATGCTCATCTACGCACCTTCAAGCTCCGAGCTCTTATCTTATCATTAATCTTATCACCATCTCCACACCACGTGATCCCTTCCAAACTTTCCACTCCTCCATAACCGCATCACGACCTCAATCGCCATATCAATCCAATCCAATCCCCCCGTACAATCCCTTCAAAATGACCGGCCGACACAAAGCAATTCGTCTTCCACCTCTCAAGACCCTGCGCGTTCACAACCCCAAGCGCCAGGTCGAGAACCCCTGCATCGCCATCATGTCCAGCGTTCTCGGTAACCCCCCCCTCTACGACTCAAACGCAGTTATGAGTGCCAGTTTCGAGACAAGCTACTAACAAGCTACAGCATGCTGGGCTTCGGCAGGCTACAACGCAACGGGCTGCGCAGCAGTAGAGAATCAGCTCCGCAAATGCATGGACGGTCCGGCTCCTCCCCCCGCGGGCACGAATACGATTAACTACCATCTCGCACGAATGCAAAAGTACATGACCGGGCCGAGGAAGCAAAAGTAGAAACGGACAGCGAAAACGAAGACGAAGGGTTATGTATTTTGGGCGTCGGAAGCGCTGCTTTTGCTGGGATGGGATTGGATTCGAGATATGTACAACAATACCCGCAGTGGGATAGAAGGGGGGATGTATAAATATCGCTGTACGATACAATTACAAGTACAATTCAAGTCATGACAATTTGAATCAACGACAAATCGGTGTTCAATGATATGCGGATGGAAAGGTTACGGACTCAGGGTCACAACTTCACGATACGACACGGATCAGGTCATTCAAAGTGTTTGCATTTCACTACCTCGCTCTGCAAAACACCTAATACTCAAATCAACAACTCTACCCATCATAAGGCGCACACCCAATGCCACAAGTTTCCCACATCCACCTCTATTGCGCACGGGGGGGAATCATACCCAAAAAAACAAAAAAAGGAACGACAAACCCGAATCAGACACAAAAAAAAAGAAGTTAAATGACAAAGAACGAGAAAATCAGGAGAATGATGATAAACGCCCCCATTTCTTAAAAGTAGCGCCGGATCCCATGAAACTGTGCTGTAAGTGACTGAGAAGATGAATGATCCCGGTACAAAAACAGCTTTTCATCTCACAATAGAAAAGACGCATACAATGCGAATGAGTCATTTCTATGCAAGAAAGAAAAAGCCGTCCCGAACCAAAAAAAGAAGTCTCAACCCAAGAAAATAATGTCCACGGGACGAATGAGTGGCTTGAGTAGGCGGTGTTTTTTTCGTTAGATGGTGACGATAGAAAAAAGAGATGTGTTCGAAAAGTCGAGTTCGCTTGCCGTCTATATGATAATGTATCGGCCTTGCCCAGTCGTCCAGACGCCCTTGGTCGTTATCGTGCCTTTGATCATGGATGGTCTCTTCAAGTAAATGTATGAATGTTGTTTTGTTTTTCCGTGCGCCGAAAAATGCGGTTAATGATCCGTGGGTATCCTAAGCACAATGCACCATTTCTGCCTCCTCTCCGGGTGGTGGGTGTCCATAGCCATATGAGTGTGCGCCTGTGAGAGGGTGTCTAGGAAGTGCCACCGACGCAGAAGAGCTCTATCTCTCCTACGCCTCCAGAGTACATGTTCCTGACACCTTCGCGCCACTCCATGAAGGCGATCTGGATATCGTCATCGCCTTCGATGGCGACAAAGTCACCGTCCTCGTCGCGGTATCGGAGCTTGAGCAGGCCCTTGCTGATACTGCTAGTGGTGAAGCGGGCGAGCTTGGCGTCGATGCGATCAACAAGAGACTGATAGGTAATGTTGAAAGCCACGACCAGGGTGACGTAGTTTCCTGCCTCGCAGTTCACTCGGACCTTGAGCTGTGTTGGCAGGGGCATTTCCGGGCTTAGAGGGTTCGAGTTTGGTGGCATTGTTGGTGTTCCAAGAGCGGGTGACACTGTTCGCGAGTTGGCAGCAGCAGCGTCAACACGAAGAGCATTGCCTCCAGCACCGGGTGTCATTGATCGTGGATGAACCGGTTGTGAGGGGAAGTGGTTCATACTGCCGCCCACACTGCCGGTGGGCTTGTGCATGCGCTCTCGCTGAGCGCCTGGGCTGTTTGTTTGAGCCCGCATTGGCTGTTCATTTCTAGGTGAACCTGTTTGTTCTCGGCCAATATTGGGGTTGTGGCCAGGATGCAGATGTTGAGGAATACCAGGGACCGCTGGAATGTTTCCGTGGCTAGGCTGTCGTGTGCGTGGCATTCCTGGTCCATTAATATCAGGAGTGCTGTACGAGCGGTTCCTCTGTTGAGCAGCAAGAGCCGCCTGGTTGTTTGAGGCCATTGCTGGCAGAGAAGGTCCTCGAGGGTTACGTCCATGAGGGTTCGGTGAAGGACCATCACGAGAGGGAGCACGTGGCATGGCGGGTGCGGTATAGCGGTTACCGTTACTATCCTCCCACATTGGCTGAGGAGTGGCACTCTTGGGAAGTCCATAGTGAGGCGTTGTGAACATTCCACTGGCGGTGCTGGTTCTTGATGATGCTGGTGATTCGGCAACAGGAGAGAAGTAGCTATCGCCCGCCCAGGCGCCGGGAGAATGGGCACCGTTTGCTGCTGTCTGAAGGCTGAGAGGTGTGGGAGGCGCTGGTAGGGGGAATCTAGGCGGAGGCGCTCTCACCATACCGGCCAGTGAAGCAGAGCTCTCTCCGGTTCCGGATCGAGCGCGAAGGTTACTGGTAGAAGCTGTTCGAGGCACGATGCCCGCAGGTGGTCCAGTATGGTACCCAGCGGGTGCTGTCGCTGGTCCAAGGTCTTCATCGTCGTCGTCCTCCTGCAAGTATGGATTCTCCAGTCCAGCGCCATGCTCTCGTGTCCAGGCGAAGTCGGTTGAAAGCGAGTCTGAGTTCGAAGATTGGCGCGGCACGTTATGCTTCCTCTGGGTTTCCAGAGTCATCACCCATTTCCTCAAAGTCTCTTCGTTCAAGAACTTGATGACAAAGTTCTCAACACCGGGGTCTCCCTTCCACCATATCTGCACACTGTGATTGCCTTCCGAGGGTTAGTTGTGTCGATTACTCCAAGGTTCATAACTCACCTGGCTTAGAGAAGGACACAATATCAGTCACATTAGTCATGAAGATCCTGCCCTTCAGCTGAAGTTTGGCACTCTTGTTCCGTGCCTTGGTGCCTGATGACCGCAGCTTGTCCTTCTTATCCTTGCTCTTGCTTGATGAGATCTCCTTGCAGCAGAGGAGAATAGACTCGAAAAGGTAGATTTCGTACTTTTCAAGGTTAGTGTCGGTCCCCTGGAATCTGGCCAGCAGACTTACATCCTTCTCTTGATCTGTCTTTCCGGTGATCACACCATACACGCCATGCAGGAGAAGCTTGCCAAATTGTTCCACCTTGTGGCTCTTCCAGTCCTCAACTCGGCTTGTAAGGTCCTCGAGAGCCTCATCAAGCAAGTCGCGGTTAACGGCTTCGTTAGCCTTCTTCAGCACTCGCTCAGCGGCTTCACAACCACTGGTCAGATCCATCTTGATCTCATCATCCTCGGTCTTCTTGTTCAGGTCCTGCCATACATTAGCTATCGAACATCGAAAAAGCGCAATAAACCTACCTTGAGCAACAGAGGATATTTTACCAGTCTTTGCATGGGCTTCAGCAGGAAACCATCCAGGGTGTTGAAATCGGCTGCCACGGGGTGCGAGGAGCGCTGAATTTTGTCGAAAACCTGATTCGCAACCATAGCCGCCTTACGCTGGTTGGCGATAAAAGGCTGGTAAATGTCGAACGCATCCTCGTACATAATGAAGGGAGCCCCCCATCGTTGAGCGTCAGCGGACATGGAGTTTGTTGTCTCTACTCGAATCAAAAAGCGGCGCTGGAAATCGAGAATAGCGTTGATGTTGAGGAAGATCTGATGGAGGGTATCGCCAGGAATCTCGCCTTGTTGTTCGAGTGTCTTCTTCAGGTCGTGCAGGTTCTCGAGATCTTGAACATATTTTCGCTCGGTGTCGACGAGTTCACGGATGATATGGTCTCGGTAGGTCATTTGTGCGCCCGTGGGCTCGATGTTTCCATCCCCAGATTCTGGTAAAGGTTGAAGGAGATAACCGCGTTCCTCTGCTCGATCCAAGACGTAATTAACAACTTGAGTCACCTATTTCATCACTTTAGCTCAGTCTACACACGATAGGCGGCATCTACCAACCTTTACAAAGCCGCTGGTATCGTTGCCCATCAAGTCAGTTATCACAAAACTATGGGAAGATGGAATATCTAGGTCTTTCATGCAGGCCTGGACGAATTTGAAGATGGCGATCTTGGACTTCTTAGCTTCATTAGCGCTAGGGTCCTCGACCTTGAGCTCTTCATTAGGTCGCAGGGCATTGTAAATGAGGAGTAAAGGGTATCCTGTTCGGAATAGGTTCCATAGAGGATCAACAGGATCATTGGGGTCCAGCTGATCCAGATAAGGGTCGAAGCCAGGAACCTGAGCCAAGCGCTGCTTGAGCGAAATGCAAATCTGGTAAAGCGATCGCGAAGCGTCGGCCTTTTGATTGATGATATTCGTTGTGGCTAGCACGGGGCCACCATTCTGTGGTGTGGCGGTCGTAGCCGTGGACAGAGAACTCAACGAAGCCGAGGAGCCAGCAAAGGCTGTCGAGCCCGAGAGTTGGCTGGCGCGCGGCGCATGGTTCATACTGGTCTGCGAGAAGCCAATGAATCCGTTGGAGTTTGGCTGAAAGACCGGAGCTGTATTATTTCGTAGCAACGGGGCATGGGCCATAGCCTTCTACGCCATCCGTCGAGAGAGCGACTTGGGAGAGAGTTGGGATAGAGAGACGAAGCCGACAGCAGGGAGGGCGAGAGGGACGTTGCAGCGAGGTAAAGGATGTCGAGGGAGATCGGTTCGAGTGGAAGCGCCGTGGGGATTGTCTTGGGTGTGAAATGTCTATGGATGTCACTTGGCGTTGGACTCAGAAACGTTTCAACGAGCGGTTCGACGTCATTCGGCGGTGAATCAGCGTGAGATTCAAACGTTGAGTTTTCGCAGCTGCAAGACAGGACAGGCGGGGTAAGGGGGTGTTAAGGAGGAAGCGTCGAAGCGAAGCGGCTGTTTGAGGGAGTAATTCGCAAGTTGGAGCGACAAATAATTGATCGCGGCGGGAGTCCCTCTTTGAACGTATACAGTATCGGCAGCGGGCCTGGTGATGGCTGGTCGAGAGTGTAGAGGTGGTCTCGGGGGGTCAGGCGGTGGAGCGATCGAAGGGGGGGTTTAGTGAAGCGGATCGACGATGCCGAAATGGAAGCTGGACAGGTTTTGAAACGATGGGAGTAGATTCTTGTCTGATCTGGCAGGCGGGCCAAGTATTCAGCTGTGAGAGTTTTTGGACTTTTTTGGGTGAGGGCAAAGGAATTAAATTAGAGCCAAAATAAGC